>BDUI01000143.1:352801-378543 GCA_002335545.1 Apodemus speciosus
GGGGATTAATTCAGAGTAAGGAAAAAAAAAAAAAAAAAAAAAACAAAAAAAAAAAAGAGCTGGCAGTAAGTGATGGTGAGACAGGGCTGATTTCTTATTGCTAGGACTTTTCACTCTGATATTTGTTATCTAATACACAAGTGCACATAGAGATGCAGCCTAGAGTTAGAATTAGCACAGAAGTCACTGATGGCCAAGAGTCATCTTAGTGTCCCTTAATAGAGGTTTCATAGAGAATTAGGAAGTCATGCTGGTAAAAATAGAAAATGTTTATAATAGTAAAATCTTCTTTAGAGGTCCATAAACACTCTAAATTGTTATTTTAAAATAAACTGGTCACAAGTAGGTTACGTTAAAAGAACAAGCATGCTTTCTATGTATGTAGAAGCAATAGTAATAATGTCACACCTACTTCCTCTCATAGATCCCCTAAGATTTAAAATAATGTATTTGCAAGAGTTTTGCAGAAGATCATTTCATTCACATTTTTAAAAGATTTATTTATTTTATGCATATGAGTACACCATTGCTCTCTTCAGACACACCAGAAGAGGGCATCAGATCCCATTACAGATGGTTGTGAGCCTCCATGTGGTTGCTGGGAATTGAACTCAGGACCTCTGGAAGAGCAGTGGGTGCTCTTAACCACTGAGCCATCTCTCCAGCCCTCATTCAAATTTTTAAGGAGATGATTTATTTGAAAGTGACTTCACTGTGGGTAGCTTACTCCAACATGAGTGTTAGACGATGGTCTTTAAAATTGCCATCGATAAGGAAACACTGTAAACCATGGGTTCCTATCGACCTTGAAAGTAAGTGCTTGAAAAGTAGGAAAGATGAAGCTGGCCTGTAATCCCAGTCCTGGAGAGGATGAGGGAGAAGGACGGCAGATTCAAGGCCAGGATGAGCTACAGAGCAAGACACCACTTAAACAAAAATGAAAATGACCGAGGGCCAGAGCCACGTCTCCGGCCTAAAGTAATGCAAGCCGCCAAGAAAATCCAAGTACTTGACAAGTTTCCTTTCTCTTAAGCTTGCTAGACAAGCAGGGAGCATTGGACCTGTTTCCCAAACCCCCTACCCTTGACTTTCCTGCTGTTTGAAATTCCTTGGAAATAAGAGGGAAGCATCTTCAGCTGTACTTGACAAGAAGCAAGAACACACTTGCTTTCCTACAGCTTTTTTCTAAGCGATTTATTTAGAGAGATGGAGAGGAAAGAATTGCCCAGTCCTTTATTTATCTCCCTAACAGGTGCAGTACAGATGATCATAAATGCAGGCACTAAAAAAGAAGAATTCTGCCAAGCATTAAGCCCCTCCAGGGTGCATTTACCCCAAGCAGTCCTTCTCAAGCAGACAGCCCAAGCCTGCACTGCGAAACTCCTGTGTTTTGAGGCAGCTCTTTTCTGAATGGGTTGGGGGTTAATACTATAGTACTCATTCCGATCACTTCTTTCCGTCTTGTTTTTAAGATAGCATCTTACTATGTAGCCCAGGCTGGCCTTGAAGTCTCCATGGATGTTGGGATTCTAGGTATGTGTCTCTGCAACACACCTGACAGTATAACGTCTACATTCCTCATCTGGGTCTTTTGTTCGACAAACATGATCATGYGGAGTTAGAAGGAAGACAGATGCACTTGACTGAAAGAAAAAGGCCTCCCACGTTCTCCTCTATTCTTTTAGCTTGTTTCTTATAAATTATTAACTTCCCTCTAATTTAAGGTTATATATTAAATGTTACATATATTATATTATTATATATAATATATACAATATGTA
Organism: Apodemus speciosus; assembly: GCA_002335545.1. Taxonomy (NCBI): domain Eukaryota; kingdom Metazoa; phylum Chordata; class Mammalia; order Rodentia; family Muridae; genus Apodemus; species Apodemus speciosus. The sequence continues at coordinate 354,583 of BDUI01000143.1, forward strand.
TAATTTATTATATCGTTATATATAATTTAAGATATATATATATATATATATATATCCATATATACATACACACAGACATATCTTTCCAAACCAAGTTTATTTTGGGACTTCAGATAAGCCATCCAGTGGCTTGCATGTGGAAACTGAAGGTCAACAAGTAAATATGAGAGGGAGGCTTCCCATCACTGGGCTCCTTTTCTAGCGATGACTAAGCCCCAAGCCACGCTGAGAAATAGGCAAGAGGTGAAGGATGCCGCTTTAGAGTTAGGTTGGGTTTTGGACTCCCCAGAACATTAAGATGTTCTAGGGACCAGGAAAGGAATGCATAAGAAGTGAAGCCAGCTCCAGACTGAAAATTATTCCCCGTGACCGTGTTCCCTCCTGCTCCCACTGAAAAAGACCCCGGGGAGACACAGCGAGGATTGTACATTGAATGTCGATACAGCTGAAAGGCCCTGGCTTTGATTCCGGAAGTTATCCGGATACACCTTTAGCGCGGCAGCCATCAAGGACCCTGGGTTGTCCTGTGCCTTCGGAGTTAAAGAAAAGATCTGGCATGAAAGAGGAGAAAATTATGACCCCACCAGATGTTTTGATCAATGCCCAAGGTTTGATCTCTCCTGACAAGTTATGTAGGCGAAATACAACAGCACCTGATAGGCCATGTGATAAAAGTGAATTTCATCCTGAGGCCTCAATCCAATGTGTGAGAGAGGAATCTTTCAAGATTGCATAGAATCTAACACTCAACAACTCCATGCAGATCCTAAAGCACCAGGCTTTGTGCCTTTCATCATTACATGTTGCAGAGGTAGAATAGGTTTTATGTGTTTAAGAGTCATTCATCTTGTTTGCATAATTTTTATTACATTTTATTTAGTGTTTCTGTGTGTGTCTGTGTGTCTGTGTGTCTGTGTGTGTGTGTGTGTGTGTCCACGTGGGCCCATGGGTGCCAATGTGAGCATGTGGAGATCAGAGGACAACTTATGGTATTCGGTTCCCCCCTTTCACCGTGTAGGTCTCATGGATGGAACTACAGTTGATTTGCTTGATTGCAATTGCCTTTATCTGTGGAGACACCTCACCAACCCCATATTATTTTTAAACTAATAAAGATTCCATCCCAAGAGGAAAGATTATTGAAACTTTATTAATTTTTAGGTTGGTAGTTTCTTTTTGCCTGGAAAAAGGAAATTTTTCCAATGGCAGGTTATTTCTTTGCATATTAGGACCCAGACAGGTAATTATCCATGAAGATGAGCAGAAATCACCTTGTAGATCTCTCTGAAATGGAGTAGAGTCAGGTTTAAGGAATAGTGGAGACTTAAGTGACTCCATTGGCAAGGCATTCTGGGAGATTCCTACCCACTGAAGCTTCCTTTCAATGCTTCCTCTCACCATCTGATTAGAAAAAACGCTTCAAGTTCTATATGAATACAGACTGTAATATAGGTCCATGGAATAAATAATACAGTTCTCCAAATGCATACACAATAGATGAAATGCAGAGTAAAAAATGGAAAATAGTTACTCCTATTCTGGGCAAGGGTGTAGCTCAATAGCGGAGCACATACCCAGCATGCATGAGGCCCTGGATTTGACGCCCAGCACCACCAAGGGAAAAAAGATGCTTTCTGTTTCCAAAGGAGTCCTTAAGACAGCCAAAAACATTTTCATGGAACTATACTAATTCTTTCCGCTAGACTGTGTCCTTGTGGTTCAAAGCTGCACCCATCTTTCTCTTCCTTAGAATGACCCACTACCCGAGGATCTGGCACCAGATTCCATGAACTAGGCCACCGCAGGTTGGAAGCTTCTAAGTGAGATGTCCTTTGCACCTTTAGGTGCTGAAAACTCGGTCTCTTTGCCAGATCCTATCAAGGCTCACGGCCTAGTGTTCCCCGCTGTGGAAGTGAAGGAAGATTGGTGGAGGCTACAGTAGCTGGTTCTTTGGGGGAGTGTCTACAGTAGTTCTGAAGCACGGCATATTTTATTCTTGGTGCTGTCTTTCAGAGTGGCTTCAGTGGAATAACAGCCGACAGTACTGACTGTGAAACCATTCACAGGGTGTATGTCTGCTACAGACCAGAGCAGCACAGAAACGATCATGTTCTTCGGGATGTAAATGACAGTGGTCCTTAAAGGTGACAGTTATGAAGGCAAGCTGAACCCTTTAACAATCAGTTCTGCTGGTAAGGGAATTTAAAAGGAAATCTCCATACTTCCTCAATGGCTTTTAAATATATCAGTGATGCTTTGGGGGACACTGCTTCCCACCAGCCAAATTTAAACTAAGCAAAGAATCTATGGGTATAAAATTACTGTCCTGGGTGGAGGGGCCCCTACACCGACTATAAAACACAGTTTGACAGCAAAAGAAACTCATGGAGACTTTAGTCTTCATGTGAATTTATAGCTTAAATATATAAAATATATGAGTAAATATATATATATATATATATATATATTCTTTCTAGCTCTCTAATTTCATTCTCTCTAAATGCAGAATAGATTTGGATCAAGTCACCAAAGTAAACACAAACCAGCCCTGCATCCAGCAGGCAGAATAATTTAATTTGCTTTATTGGTTCTGCAGCCTAGCACCTAACTTATTAATCTTTGAGCTTTCTCGTCGTTTTCAATTGGGATTTCAAACAACAAATGACATTCAGACTGATTAAAAATAATCTTCTGTTTTCAGTTAGGAATCAAAGAAGGCATTTCATCCAAGTAAGCCTTGAAGAGGCAGGTCAAGTGACCCATTAGATAAAAGGGACATCTAATACACATGTAAATCATTTGCATTACAAATAAGACACTTTGGCAGGGGTTAGACACACACACACACTTCCCCGGAGTTGGGATTARGTTCCCATATTAATGCATGCATTTGGTGTGGTTATTTTGGGAGAAAGACTTCACCCATCAATGTTCTCTGCCACTAAATAGGGCCAACCTGTAACTGATCGCCCCAACCTGTCAGCACTGACTACCTAATTACATAAAGAAAAAATACTTAAAAGCCTTTTCAGAATTTGGTTAGTATCTCGACTTCAGCGTTAACGTGTGGCATCTCTCACAAAGTTCTTTACAATAACGGCAATAAACACTTTTCAAAATTGAAAAAGAAAATCCTAAATAATATTGTTTGGATGTTCTCCACTAAGCTTGTGTACGAGTCTCTGTGCATGTGAGCAAGTATGCGTCTGTCTCCAGAGGACGGAAGAAAAGATTCAAAAGCCCCAAGTGAAACAGGGTTGATCTAAATATTTACATTTTTGTATTAGTCCCAAAGAAGCACATCATCCAAAACTTGGCTTGTCAAAAACTTGGCTCATCAAAAACTTGGCTCAAGACTCAAAGGTATTCCTGTCCTCTGTAATCTTTAGTAAAGATGAAAGATTTATATCATCCCAAGGGGAACCAGAGTATGAGGTAATATTTATAAAAGATGTTTCCATTAAAAATTAGTTAATGTATTTTTGTGAATGCACATTTTTACTATTTTCAAGACCACAAACACCAACTTACTTACATTACTAGCCAGCAATTTTAAAATACTGATCTTTTTATAGAAAGGGGAAATTTTTCTTCTAATGAAGACTACTCCTTAACTGCCTTTCTTTTTTATTCTTGACTACTTTTTAAAAGGCTACATGTTTTAGGATTGTATGCAGCAAAATGCAGAAGAAGCACAATCTACCCATGATATTCAGAAAGATTTTCTTTTCCAGCAAGAATTTCCAAGCTAGGCTCCCAAAGGACAATCAAATAATTCTTATTCTATATTTCAAATGCCTTTCTGTAGGAAGAAAAAGAAAAACTACAAATAGTATCGCAGATTCTTATTATTTGAAAACTTAACTAAATGTATTAAGTGCTTGAAAAAGCATCTCATGCCCCAACCCCTGCAAACTGCAAACACACGGTGGAAATTTAAAGAAACAAAGTAAAAAACTCAGCTCGAAAATTCAGCCTTCTCACTGGGAGCAGTTAACATCTTTGATTTAAGCATTTTAAGGACTTCTTGAAATTGAAGAATAAAATTTTCATTTAATCATTGGAATCAATATTGCTTTATAAACTATCTTTTTCAGGTATTTCTCAGTTGGTTATTTAGTCTTCTGGCCTTTTCACACTCGAAAATTTTTATCTTTGCATCCCAGTAATTCTACTGCTTTATAGTCTTTTTTAAAAAAATCAGATAACTGCTTAAAAATAAATACCAAAATAAATATTAGAGACTATAATAATATTTATAGGTATTCTTACCCTCTTTCTTAGTGGGTTCTGGCATGACCACAATAAAAGATCACTCTCCAAAGGGCTTGCTCCTTTCTAGCAGCAGTTGACAGAAACCCCAAGGGCAGCAGAGAGATGGTGCGGGTCAGTGTGACAAGCAGCTGCCGAGATGTGGACCGTTTTTATACAGGCTCCGGCCATCAATCACGGTGGCGCCTCCCTTCTTCGGCACAAGGATGCTGAAACTTGACAGCTCTGGGACCTTTCTCACATCTGTTGTCTGCGCTCTGCTCTCTCGCCTGCTGGAAGGACTCTCCTGTCCGTCTCGTGTGGCAGATGCAAGCACCTCTAACTTTCTAAATTCAGCTGTGCCTCGTGCCCTTTCCTGTTCTCTGCCTGTCCGACAGATGCATGTGCCGACTCAGCAGTGCACAGAGTTTTCTGGATGATAAAATAAATAAATAAAAATCATACTACATGAGCCTGGCTTCTCTCTTAATTTTCTTTGGACTTGGGGGGGAAAAGGTATCTTAAGATGATCATTTGTATGTCCACCTCAGTTGTTCATCTTCCTTATTTCTTAATTAATGAGATTAAAATTTTTTATTGTATTTCTACACTAATGTTAACTAGTCAACCTGAATTCCAAGTTAAATATTTTGTTTCATTTTCTCTACTAAGAATAGCAAAGCTGTCTATTTTAGGGTACATTGAACTTGCAACGTTTTCAGGAGACAGATATTCTTTTTAAAATTACAAGCATATAAACAAGAACTGAACAAGCAGATACGCTACAATGTGGATAGAATGTATACTGATGAGAGAAACCAGCAATAAAATATAGGTCATAAAATCAAGTTATTTCATGAAATATTCTGTCTAGGTAAACATATAACATGGGCAAATAGCTTAGTGCTTGCCACAGGCTAGGAGAAGTAGAATTAGAACTGAATGCTCATGAATGCAAGGCCTTTTCTGGCAATGACGAAGGTGTTCTGGAATTGGAGTGTGGGAATGGTTTCATAGCTTTGTGAAACACACACACACACACACACACACACACACACACACACACACACCACTAAACTGAATAACTAAGAAAGTCAGATACACCAGACAATGTTTTGATTCACGATGACAAATGGCTTCCCTAGAACACCACGAGTAAACAGAACAGTGATTATTCAGATGACAAATGGGCACAGAAACATAACCCAAGAGAGTCACAGAAGGTATCAGACTTGGTCGCTTAGCCTGAAACTCTAGAGGAACTAACTGATGAGAACATGACCCACCAAAGGACTAGGCTACACAGACACCCTTACTTTCAACGTCCATATGCAGGGCACCTCAGGGCGGGGAGGAAAATCTGCTTTATGTAAAGCCATCCACCTGCATATGCCTTTAATGGTGTGTGTTTTTAACAGAATGTCCCGAACCAGGCACATTGTCTTGGTTAATTTCCCTTGTGACTGAGAGCACAGCTGGTCAGACTTAGTTCCACCAAGGACTGTGCTAAGCTAAGTTTTCATATACGCATGGGAACTCTAGCCCTCAATAGCATCATGAGTTAGCTATGTGGGGAGACGGGGAGGCGGGCTGGACCACACTTTCAATGAATACCGCCTGTAAAGAAAGCCTTCTCTTGTTCTACTGAACACGCCATCCGCCTGTCAAACAGATTCTCTGCTCTTAGATGACAACTGGTTAATGTCAACCATGTAACAGCGTATTCTGAATGTCATGTTAGACCTCTCTTGAAAGAAGGACAAAGAGCCTACCTGTGTCCACTATGCGTATGTCAGTTAATACATTAAATGAATTAAAGAATCTAGGATCTAAAGTCAGGGCCTCAGGTTCTATTCACGGGCCTGGTGTAAACCAGCTGAGTTGCTGGAAGGAAGTTTGGCTGGCGATCTGTGCCACAGTTTCCTCTTGTATAAAATAAGGGATTTTAAAACTATCCTTAGCGGCCTGCTATACCTCTGACGTTGAGATGTTTGCTGTGGTAGAAGGGCCCTGAGAAAGGATCCCTTTCCCAGAATCCCCAGCACTTCCAGCACACTGAGCATGTCTGTGAAATGGACAGAAGCTCTGAAGAATGCTGTGCTGCAGAAGAATGTTTATGTGACAGGCAGATTTCTCACACGCCCTGAAGGAGTCGTGGGGCCATCTTTGGCTTCAGCAGAGGCCCTGCGCGCCTTTAATACCCTGATCATTTTACTGAAGCAAACACATGCCAGGAAATACTGCAATCCTTGGAGAAAGTATTGTATGACCTGGAGGACTTTTTGGTGACAAGGGACTTCACTAAAAGAGAAAACGATATTTGGGGAACTGAAAGACTAGATAAGTTCAAAGGCAAATTCTTGCATGGTTTATAGGATGGCTAATGTGAGATTTTAAATTAGGATAATGTGTATTTGCAGACTCTCAGGAAAAGGGTATGTTGGCCAGACACAACACACACACACACACACACACACACACACACACACACACACACACACAACCAAAACAAAACAAAACAGAAATCAGCAACGATTCACTTGATCTTAGCCAAAAGGCCGAGAAGCGATGCAGCAACAATTCAATCAAGAAAGAAGTACTTCCTGGTCGCCTAAAGCGAGGTCAAAAGCAAATCGTTCAGAATCATCAGAAAGTCAGGTCATGTCACAGCCAGAAGAAGAAAAAATGCCCTTTACCCAGGCACCTTGGCAGCATTCATACGTATGTAGTCCACATGTATGTAGTCATGTAGAGGCTGAGGCAGAGAGATCACTCAGCCTGGCATTTTGAGAGTAGCTTGGGCAATGTAGTGGAAACGGTTTCAAAATTCTCTTAGGGCTCTCAAGAGTTTGCACTGGCAACTGGGGCACTTCTTGCTCCGGCAGAAACCCACATTTGATCCCCAGTACCCACTTGGCTGGTGGTCTATAGTTCTAGAAGCTGTGACACCCTCTTCTGACCTCAGAGGTCACCAGGTACTTATAAATACCTGCAGGCAAAACATTCAACATACAGAACATAAAATAAATAAGTCTAAAGGATTTAAATCCTTTAAATTATTTAAGTAAAAAAACCAAAAGGCTTCTACTATACTATCATGTTCACACCAAGGGCAAAGGGAAAGAAAGAGAAGAAGACAGGAGAGGAAGGGAAGGGAAAAAGAATCCACAATCTCCATTTAAAACTTGATTTTTTTCCCCTGGGGGGATGGTAGTGTGTGCCTTTAATTCCAGCTGCCCTGTGGGTGCTGGGAATCGAACCAGGATCTTCTGCAAGAAGTGGCTAGTGTGCTTAACTGCTAAGGCATCTCTCCAGCCCCAAAGCTTACGCTTCACACACTAATTTTAAAAAAAAACAAACTAGTTTTGTTTGTTTGATTGATTGTATTTTGGTTTTTCTTTCTTTTCTAATTACTTATTTGTTTTATGTATATGGATACACTGTTAGCTGTTTTCAGATGCTCCAGAAGAGGGCATTAGATTCCCTTACAGATGGTTGTGAGCCACCATTGTGGTTTCTGGGAAATGAACTCAGGACCTCTGGAAGCGCTGTCGGTTGTCGGTGCTTAGCCATCTCTCCAGCCCCTGTCTTTTGGTTTTCCAGTGTAGCCTTTTGATCTCTTTATGTAGCCTTGGCTGTCCTGGAACTTGCTTTGTAACCAGGCCGTCCCTGAACTCACAGAGGCGCCTTAGCAGTTAAGCGGAATGGCCTCCTGTGCAGAGGATCCAGGTTCAATTCCCAGCACCCCCTGGGCAGCTAACTACTGCCTGTAACTTCACTTCCAGAGGAGCCAGTGCGCTCTTCTGAGTTCTGCAGGTAGCCGGCATGCATGTGGTGCACAGACATGCAGGTGAGACACATGAAATAAAAGTAAATAAAATATCAAAGTATTCCTCCCTCCCTCCCTTCCTCCTTCGTTTCCTCCTTCGTTCCCTCCCACCCTCCCTCCCTCCCCTCTCCCCTCCTCTCTCTGTGTTTGTAATGTGTACACGTGTGGTCAGAGGACAGCCGTGCCATACACCAGGCTTTTGCTGGCCCATGCGTTTCCAGGGACTCTCTGCTCTCTGCCTTCTATCTTTGCTATAGGAACACAGAGGCCTCTTGACTTTATGCACATTCTGGGGATTTGAGCTTGCGCTTGCACTGAGCCATCTCCTCAGCCTGTGGTTATGGCATCTTCAAACACAACTTCTTTCTGTGGATGCTCCCCTCCCTGGTGGCTGAGTGCATGCATATCCCACCCCATGAGGCTCCTTTCTACTGTACCGACTCCTGTGCTCTGTCGCCCCTGCTGTGATATCCTTCTCCTCTCTCATGGTCTCCCTTCAAGTTTCATAGACCAAACCAGTGGTCCTTAACCTTCTTAATGCCATGACTCTAATACAGTTCCTCATGTTGTGGTGACCCCCCCCCAACCATAACATTATTTTATTGCTACTTCATAACTGTAACTTTGCTACTGTTATGAGTCATAATGCAAATATCCATGTTTTCCGATGGTCTTAGGAGATACTAAGAAAGGGTCATTCAACTCCCAAAGAGATAAGACATACAAGTTGAGAAGCATTGGTTATATTCATATTAATACCCACATGTGCTGGGCAGTGGTGGTGCAAGCCTTTAATCCCAGCACTTGGGAGGCAGAGACAGGTAGATTTCTGAGTTCGAGGCCAGCCTGGTCTATAGAGTGAGTTCCAGGACAGCCAGGGCTACACAGAGAAACCCTGTCTCGAAAAACAAACAAACAAAAAACAAAAAACAACAACAAAAAAAAACCCAAAAAAAACAACCAACCAACCAACCAACCAACCAACCAAAACAAAATACCCACATGTATCCATGAATATCGACATTATAAGCTAGGCTCCACATTTGTGAGAGAACATGGTATCTGTCTTTCTGAATACAGCTTCACATAATACTTTCCGGGTCCACCCATCTCACTGAAAATTTTATAATTTCATTTTTCAGTACGGCTGAATAAAATCCATTGTGCAGATGCATCATAGTTTCATTATCTATTCGTCTGCAAATGGGCATCGATGGTGGTTCAGTTTCCTGGCTATTGTAATACCGCAGCCATAATAAACATGGGCAGGCACAAATCTCTGAGACGGGACACAGAGGCCTTTAAGTACATTCCCAGGAGTGATGTACTTAAAGACAGGATCTTCCGTGTGGCCCTGGTTGTCCTGGAACTTACTTTGTAGAGCAGGCTAGCTTGGAACTCGGAGATCTACCTGCCTCTGCCTCTCCAGTGATGATATTTAAAGGCATGTGCCACCATGCCCTGCTACAGTTTTCCATTTTAAAAAAAAAAAAAAACCACCATTATGGTTTCCATAGTAACTGTACTAGTTCTCCCTCCCATCAGCAGTAAATAAGGCTTCTTTGCCACATCGTCGCCAGCATTTGCTTTCCAGATGATAGTAATTCTGACTACGGTGTGATGGAACATCACAGGAGGTTTTATTTGGGGGGGGGGGGGCAGTTTGAGACAGGGTTTCTCTGTGTAGCCCTGTCCTGGAACTCACTCTGTAGACCAGGCTGGCCTCGAGCTTAGAAATCCACCTGCCTCTGCCTCCCAAGTGCTAGGATTAAAGGCGTGCGCCACCACTGCCTGGTACTTCACAGTAATTTTACTCTGCATTATCTCTGGTGGCAAAGGATGTTGAACACTTTCAAAAACAAGTATTAACCATTTACATTTCTTTTCTTGATAAAGACCCATTCATTTCATTGGCCTTTTTTTTTTCCTGAAAGCTTTGGTTTTCTGGTGTTTAAAATGGGCAGTTCTTTATGTCAAAGCATGTAACATAACGTCATCTTAGTCAGCTCCCAGCCCTCTGACCGCCTCCTCTGCATGGTCAGGTCTGCCTTGGTAATGCATTTGAGATATCTTTGACCTTGACCACGGTCCAGAGGTATTAACCAAGGTAATAATTAAACTAAAATAATTAAAGAAGATGTAAGTCAAAAATAATTGTTGCAATGTGTCTAAAATAATTCCTGTGTTCTGCCACTCAAGGCTACTTTGACCCTTGTCTAACTTTGGTGTGAATTGTGGGCTTTGTGTTTTTGCCTTTAAAAATGTTCTACCCCTAAACTTAGGTGCCAAGAGACTTGTTAGAGGCATGAGCCGTCTCTTGGTCCAGCCCTCAGTAAAAGAGAACTCAAAACTTTTAATTGGCTCAGTCGGTGTGGTTGTCAATAACTGTCTCATGTGAGGACCACTGGTTTCATATCTCTTTGTCTGCCTGTAATTTGGGAGTATTCTCTCTTTTAATAATCTCCCCTCATATTATCAGCTGTGACTGTGGAGGCGTTCCAGAACCTACCTCCAATCTTTTTTTTCCTTTAAACTCTTTTTTTTTAAAGATTTATTTATTTTATGAGTACACTGTAGTGTCTTCAGACACACCAGAAGAGGGCATCAGACCCTCATTACAGATGGTTGTGAGCCACCACGTGGTTGCTGGGAATTGAACTCAGGACCTCTGGAAGAACAGTCAGTGCTCTTAACCACTGAGTCATCTCTCCAGCCTCCCTACCTCCAACCTTAATCTGAGCCTCAACTTTGAAAACCCAAGCTGTGTCTAAACTGAATATTGAAATTTTCATCAAAAATAACGTAACTGCTAAAAGTGTTGCGCTTCACCTCAGTCTTACCTATGCGTACTTGGAAGGGGTTTGAGTTTTAACTAAGCCACAGAAATTGGAAACTTGGGATCCAAAATGAAATATCCCAAAGAGAACAAATTAGAAGAAAAAAACTTGAAGAATGAAAGCCAGGGTGGTGGCTCATGCCTGTATTCCAGCACTGAGGGGGTGGAGACAGGAGGACTGAGAGTCCAAGGTCATCCTCAGCTAAGCAGCAAACTTAAAGCTAGCCTGGGCTATAGGAAATCCTGTCTCAAAAAGACAATAATTCAAATAAAATTTGAAGAATGAAGCCAAGCATGGCTCTACACAGCTATATTGAAACATGGGGGTCTGGTGGGGGGGGTGGGGGGTGGGGATCAAGAATTTCAGGCCAGCCTAAGTGACACAGCCTGTCAAAAACATGAAGGATAACACCATTAAATCGTGACCCAAAGTTTTGTGTGTGTGTGTGTGTGTGTGTGTGTGTGTGTGTGTATGTAAGAAACAAAAAACACATGATATTGGTGACAAAAGCTTGAAGAATTTGTCAAATGCTATCAAAGTTGCAAAGCAATTGCTAAGTGAATTATTTTTTCCCATGCACACACATGTGGGAAACTGTTTTAAACACACTGTCACGGGACAGTAATGCTTCTATACTGCGTTATGAATCAGTAATATGAGCGATTGTTCCTTAAACCTAGCACTTAAGTAAATGATATGAAAACTGAAGTTTTTCCCCTTAAAAACGTACATAAATATATTTCATTTAAGAAAAAAAAATTAACCCATTCCCCATTGCATGTTCCTGGGCTCGTTATACTTGAAATAAAAGAGAAAGGAAACGGTCCTTTTGCAATTCTGCTGTGTGGTTTTGGGTTTCCTTTTGGACCAAGTACAAGTTCATCCGGTCCGGTCGGCGTGCTGGCTATCTATAGAACTCTCCTCACCCGCCTTATTTTAAAACTGAAGCATGTTAAACCCTCTAAGCCGCTCCTCAGAAGACAATCCCTTCATCTCCCAAATTAGTAGGTGTCTTTGCTGGATCCCTTCCAAGACTCGGGAGTTCCTTTGCGCTCCGTGTCCTACCACACACCACGAAGGAAGTTTCAAGGAGTGCCAGTTCCTGTGCCTTAAAGTCTCCTTTCAGTTTTAGACCCTAACAAGTTTTCACCTCCATATCTTCTGCTCCTTGCTAACAGCACTCAGTTTAAACATTGACCCAGTTCAGATGGTTATACATACATTTAAGTAGTTGTTAATGTTTGATATATAAATGTATTTATTCACTTAGCTTTTTTATTTTGACAATTTTGTACACGTGTATGATAAATTTTGGTCGTTTTCTTATCTTTCTTTCTTTCTTTTCTTTTCTTTTTTTTTTTTTTTTTTTTTTTTTTTTTTTTTTTTTTGAGGCAAGGTCTTTCTTTGCAATCCTGGCTGACTAGGAACTCTTTCAGGCTGGCCCGAAACTCACAGAAATCCACCTGCCTCTGCCTCCCAAGTGCTGGGATTACGCTCCCCTCCCTTAAATACAAAGGTCAGTGTAATTCACAGGCTGCTGTTTTGCTACCTGCAAAGGAGTTTTTTCCCATTAGATAACAAAATGAACCACAAACAACTACAAAGTAAGTCCCACCACAAAATCTTCTCTGATCCTCCAGCTGGAAATAAGCTGACTTCTCTGAAAACTTTACCTAAACTCTTCACATGGTAACCACACTCTATTTATGCGTGTGTCTTATTACTTGTACCAAAGATCACATCTTGGAAACCCACGACCAAAATCCTTTCTCCAAACGCTTCCTTAGGCCCACACACTGTTTCATATACAAAATATGGGAACCACACACAACGTGGTGTCTGCTTTTTCTTGGTAACAGACAGTAGGTCTATCATGAAGCAGTTAGTAGGGGGACAGATCACTTTGTTCCTTTGCTGATTTTATTCCTTCTCATGATTGGTTGCTGAGCCCAAGTGAACATTTGCATTTGAAACACTTAGACTTGAGGACAGTACACTAAAAGAAGAGGAGGCTCTTAATTACCTTAATTGTTCTTGCAGTGAGCAATGATTTGTAGCCAAATAGAGCAAATTAAATTAAGCAAATATTCAAAAGTGTGTGTCGTTAAGAGGCAAGCCTTGTTGGTTTTGTTTTTCTATTGTACCAACTACATCGACCTGGGGATTCAAAACCAACCAGTCCAGCATGGCTCCTCCCCACAGAGGATATCACATGTGTGAGGAGTGGAATAGTTTGCGAATTAAATATTACCCAGAAGTAATGGATAAGAGACAAGATTCTAGGGTCAGACGGACTTAGGTACAAATGTTGCCTTTATAGAATTCTGTGAATTGGGTAAATATTTAATCTCACTGAACCTTCGTTTGCTTTCTGTTGGCCCTTTTTCCTGAAATCTGGGTTGGGATAATAATCCTATCTGCCCCCGCAGAGGTGTGGGGGGATTAAATAGGCTAACATTGAATGTCCTTGGTCCAGTGCCTGGACGTGGTTAATTATTCTAAAGATGGAATGGGTTATTATGGGCAGGTCCAGGATCCAGAATCATCTATGGGACATGCGGGAACATCTAATCACTAAATTCACCGTGTCCTATTTCTACCCAGTCCTGTATTCCTAAGTAATTTGCTATACTCTACTAAAAATGGCTCCTTAACATTCAGAGTTGACTCCATGGGCAATTGCTGCGCCTGTGTGGGTGTGACGGAGAAGATCAGCTTGTCACCAGGAGTCCCTTTGCGCTCTGGACATGTAAAGGCCAGCCCTAGGCCTGCAGCTGCAGCTTCTATTTGTGGCCCGTGGGTTGAGATTCTGGGGCTCTGCTCTGATTTATTTTCTGCCATGTGCCTTTGTTTGAAAAGACCCAAGTCCTTCTCAGCTGCCCAGGACATCTTTGTCTAACGGTGCGCTCAGTCTCTCACTGGTAGAAGGTGGACTTCCTCGAGTCCCTCACAAAGGGAATCATTGCCATCATTAGTCACCATTACAGCGTTCCTGGCAGCCTGGTAAACATTTTCAGGGGTTATATTTCATGCCACCCTCCTAAAATACCAGGAGAGGGTAACCATGGTTACACTCATCTTAAAATGAGGAGACATGGAAACAGAGGTGCAAGAAAGTCGGGGTTATCTTCAAAGAGTTCATTCATCCTTAAAGGTAGAGCCAGAATTTGGAAATATTTTTCCAGAATATATGGTTTTAGTTATTAAACCACGCCCTTCTAATGTGACACAGAATGTCACGATCACCGGCATGATCTTCAGAGTGACTGTCTGTCACACAACTCTAAAGATGCTAGTGTGTGTTTGAGCTGGGTGACGAAAATGTACCGATCAGTTATCAAAGTCTGCAGTTGGTTGTCAAACTGTGGGTTTATTAGTTCTGCAGGGGGAAGCTGTACAAACTAAAGTCTTAGTATCTTTCTTTTAATGATTTATTTATTTTATGTATGTGAGTACACTGTCAGTGTCTTCAGGCACACCAGAAGAGGGCATCAGATCCCATTACAGATGATTGTGAGCCACCATGTGGTTGCTGGGAATTGAACTCAGGACCTCTGGAAGAGCAGTCAGTGCTCTTAACTGCTGAGCCAAATCTTAGTCTCTTGACTTCCAGGAATGTTTCAGCAGAATGATTTCATTTAAAACAAAATCGTAGATATGATGTAAAACATTCCTGAGGGCCGAAGAGATGGCTGGTAGGTACTTGGCGCTTGCGGCCAAGACTGGTGAACTGAGTTCAGTCATCAGAATCCACTTGATGGGAGAGAATCAACACTCACAGGTTCTTCCTTTGACCTTCATGGCACACACACACACACACACACACACACACACACACACACACACACACACTTAATTATTTACAAAATTATAAAAGATACGTTGTTCATGGTATCTGTTAAACAAAATGAAAGAGATGTTTTCTATCCTGGGACCCCCCCCCCACCATGCTCACGAAAGAAAATTAAAAGTAATTTAAAAAAATTAAATTACTTTTTAATTTAAAAATTTTTAATTAAAAATTAAATTACTCTTTTAAAAAGTAATTTAAAAAATTAAAGTAATTGGGTACATGATATCTGGTCAAGTTTGTGGCTTTGATTTAAGTGAGAACGAATCCTATCTTATGAGATGAAGAAGTACAAAACACAAGCAGGTGCTAAGCCTGGGTTGGAGTCCGTTTGAAGTTTAAGAACAGACAGAAAATTTAGTTAAGGTGAGTTGAAGAACCAATTGCAGATTTCAGAGAGTGCACCCCAGTGGCTCTATAAAGGAGCTCAGGGTACCTTGAGGCTCACAGAAGAGCTGCTCACTGGTGTCCACAAAATCTCCGGTCCAAAATAACGCCCACCAACAAGTATGTTTTAATGGAAAGCAGCAATCTCAGTACATAAACACGGTCTTAGGCGTTGAACGAGGGACCAGTGTGGATTTTTTAGAACTAAGTACAGAATGGTTTGAGAGAAGCAAAGTCAATATACTATTTTTTTTTGGTCATTAGTATTTGGTAGGCTAGGAGTAGAGTTCAATAGTAGAACATTTGCCCAGCATGTGCAAAGCTCTGGCTTCAATCCCCAGCCCTAAAAATAGAAAAGAAGTTCTCTACTTAGAAGACTCTTGTAATTCTACTTTAAAATAACCAGTTGGGACTGGAGAGGTGACTCCGTGGTTAGGAGCACAGGCTCCTCTTCCAGAGGGCCTGGGTTAGTTCTTAGTATTTACATAGTTACTTACAACCATCTGTTCTTCTAATTTCAGGTGATCTGATACCCTCTTCTCCAAGGGCACCAAGCATATATGTGGTGCACACAGAGATATGCAAGCAAAAACATCAGACATAGAAAGCAAGATAAATAAATCTTTAAAAATTAATTAGATAAACTACCCAAATTGAGAGATTTTGAAATCTGTTTTGTGTTGAAATCTGATTTTATGGGTCACACTTGCACACATGAGCTTTATACACAAGACCTATATAAGTATTCCAGAATTTATTTAGTTTCTGAAAGTAAAATACTTTAAAAGGAAACCAACTGGCTGGCTGGGGTAGCACTCAAAGGTAACGTCTTGTATATGCCATCGCTCAATGACAGTTTTCCAACACAAGCGAGACTCCAAGGACAGTTCTAGTGCAGGACCTTCCCTCAAATCTGCTCAAACGTCTACTTAAATGTTACTCTCTCTGAGCCTGCTACTCTTATCCCTTGGTATTCCCAGAAAGTCACAGTGTTCCTCTTAAAGAAGGGGTAGATTTCTCGGAAGGTAGATGTGCCAGCACCTCCTCACATTACCACCCTCGTGATTATGGTCTGGGATGAGCATCTATTTAAGACCAACTGGAGGAGAAGCACCCACCGCCAGTGTGGGGAATCTTATGATTTATTGGTGACACCATAAAAGTAATTGAGAGGACAGATGTGAGCGCTTTCTCCTCTTCTCCTCCCTCTCTTACTTTGTCGTTGATAAGGTTTCGTATGTAACCCAGGCTGGCCTAGAACTTGGTTTTGAGTTTGCGGTTCTCCTTCATCATCTGTCTCCTGGGTTACAGGTCCACACCACTACATCTGCATCAGATCTGATCTCTTGCCCTAATTGGAGAGTAAGTATCTCTTTACATAAAGCAATTTTTGAATCTAAACTTTTGCCACTCCACAGAATGCCTGCTCTCATTTCCTTCCCAGGATGAATAATCTATCAGCAATCCTGCCATCAAGGCGAAAGAGTTGACTGATGATCTTACCGTCCCTCAGTCTCTCCTGATTCTATTTCTTGTAACACTATGCACATAGAGCCCCAGACTCTCTACTATTATCCAGGTATCTTTGCTTACACCATTACCTCTTCCTAAGACATCTTCCCATCCTT
Source organism: Apodemus speciosus (assembly GCA_002335545.1). Classification (NCBI taxonomy): domain Eukaryota; kingdom Metazoa; phylum Chordata; class Mammalia; order Rodentia; family Muridae; genus Apodemus; species Apodemus speciosus. The sequence goes on from BDUI01000143.1 coordinate 371,365, forward strand.
ATTCTCTTATTCTTAGCACATGATCTAACCCTCTCATGGCTTCTTTAAATTCCATTATTAACCTATTATCTGAGACCTTCCACATAGGAACTATGGTAACATCCTTTGTGAACCAAGATGGCCCCCCTGACAGGGGAACAATAATTCAAATGTTATCCAGATACTTGGAAGTTTCTCAGGGACCATGAACCATAAAGTTTGTTTAAGAGTTACACATATAGTTTGCACCTTGGTTACACATTGGAGTCTTGTAAATAACTTTAAAATACCTATGGTGGGTTTCACTGCCTTGTCCATTGCATTTTGATTGAAATAATGAAACGCAAAGTGGTACTGCATCATCAATCTATGTTCTTAATGTTCCCTAAGGTGATGAGACTCTTTAGGCTCTGGGGCTGAGTCTGACTGTCCTAGAGGGAAGAAGGGCGTAGTTCATTTTATACTGTGGAGCCTGTCTTAGGGTTTACGCTGCTGTGAAGAGACACCATGACCACAGCAACTCTTGTAAAGGAAAACATTTCATTGGGGCTGGCTTATAGTTTCAGAGGTTTAGTTCTTTATCATCACCGCAGGAAACATGGTAGTATGCAGGCAGGCATGGTGCTGGAGAAAGAGCTGAGAGTTCTACATCTTGATCCATATTCAGTAAGGAGGAGACTGTGACCCATAGTGGTGTACCTTGAATATAAATGATCGCAAAACCCCACCTCCACAGTGACTCACTTCCTCTAACAAGGCCACACCTCCTCCAATAAGGTCACACCTCCTAATAGTGACACCCCTTATGGCCAAGCATTCAAACACATGAAGCTGTGGGCGGGGCATACTTAATCAAACCATCACAGAAATATTACTGGATGGTTCCATTAGAACACCATCTTCCTAAGACTGTTCTTACAGAAGACTGGCATTCACAGTGCTGTGCCTTCCTTCTTCCTTGGCCATTTTAAACAACTGTGTTTATAGGGCTGACGAAATGCATATTTTGTATGTGTTCATCACATCAGCCCTGCACATTGAAGAAATTTATAGGGGCACTTTCCATAAGTGACTAAAGTCACTGTCGACAGGACCCTTTACTGTCCCATTGACTGTGTTTCTGTGTAATAAGGGAGTAAATGTGATGTTTTCTGAGAAAGGAGTAATCTGCAGATTTAGAAACCAATTCCTCCTCCAGAGCTTCCCAGCTGGGAGAAAAAAGGGGAGAGAGGAGGAAGTGGGAGGAGGGGGAAGAGGGAGAGAGGAGAAAGTGGGAGAAGGGGAGAGGGGAGGGAGGAAGAGAGAGAGGGAGGAAGAGAGGGAAAGAGAGAGGGGGGGAGAGGGAGAGGGAGAGGGAGAGGGAGAGGGAGAGGGAGAGAGGTGGGAGGGAGGGAGAGAGAGAGCAAGGTTGAGAGAGGCCTGTCTCTGGGGGGAGATTCCTCATCCCCAAAATAAACTCTTCCTGCTCAAGTTAGAGCCTCAGGCTTAAAGCATCAGCATCCTGGAACCAGAACAATACAAACATGGGATTAGGTTGATGAGACAGGAGCATTTGTAGGTGATGTGGTCATCGCTGCTGGTGCAGGCTCAGTGAAGGTGACGCACTCCAAATGCGCAGACACCGGGCAGGGGTGGGGGTGGGGTGGATAAGAGTCTAGTCAGCTGTGAAGGATGGGCGGTACCATGTGTTCCGATGAGGAAACACGGCACAGCTCCGTAGTTCCCTCCAGACTTTTCACAGACTTGACTTGGGGAGTGTATGGTAGGAGATTCAGATCCACAGCCTGTGGGCCTGGTAATTTGTCAAGGTGGTCTAGCCCAGTGGTTCTCAACCTTCCTAATGCTGGGACCCTTTAACACAGTTCCTCATGTTGTGGTGACACCCCAACCATAAAATCATTTTTGTCGCTACTTCATAATGGTAACTTTCCTACTGTTGTGAATCGTAAAGTAGTTGTAAGTTCCCACAGGGGGTCGCGACCCACAGATTGAGAACCACTTGTCTAACCATCACTCTGGTTTGGGAATTCAGATTCCCATGCCTAGTAATCAACTCTACAGAACTCCATGTGCAAGACAGCCAAGATTACAAGAGAGGAGTCCACGGGAACAGCACTGTTCAAGGTGACTAAGAAAATGTGCCACAGAGCATGGTGACCTGCCACCTCTCAGGTTAGCATTCAGAGGCTGCAGAAAGAAGACAGAGCCAGAAAACTGTTCAGGCTGGTTAGCAAGGTCAAGGCCAGTTTGGGTTACATAGTGAGACCCTGGCTGAAAAATAGACAAGTAAATAAATAAGCTAAGCAAACAAATAGGAAATAAGCCTTAGCTCCAATAGTGGGAATCTAACTAATTATTGTATACTAATTAACAGGCATTATTTATAAATGCTACATAATTAAATGGTATATGCCCAAAAGGATAATAGCCATAAAAAAGAATGATGAGGTCAGTCATAGTGATGCAAACTTATAATTCTAGCTCCTGGGAAGCAGAAGCAGGACTATCTCCCTAAGTTCAAGGCCAGCCTGGTCCACATAGTGCAGTCCAGGCTAGCCAGAGTGAAACCTGTCTCAAAACTCAAAACCTAATAATTAAAAAAGCAGTTACACATATTAATATGAAACAGTTTATTTACACACATTGAGAGAAGATTTGCTGCTGAGCTGTATTATAATACAGGTCTTCTCATTTTTCATGTCATGTATTATTTGCAACCAGGATTTAAAAAAAGAAAGTAATAGACATTCATTTTTAAAAATATTTTTAATTATGTGTATGTGCATATGCACATATTTGTGGGGGCCAGAAGAGGGCGTCAGAGTTCCTGGAGCTGGAGTTACAGGTGGTTTGTGAGCTGCTCTATGTGGAAATGAAGCTGATGACATCACCTATGATGCCAAACAGGGGGACAAAGGACCTTAAGTCTGAGGACCACCTGGTCTAGGTAATGAGTTCAGAGTTAGTCCGGAGCCAGCAAGGTAGTACTTGCTTTTGATCCTAGTACTCAGGAGGTAGACGGGTGGATCACTTTGAGCTGGAGGTCAGCCTAGTCTACACAGGGCGGTGTAGGCTAGCCTGGTCTACATAGTGAGACCTTATCTCTAAATAAATAATTAAATGAATGAATGAGTGAGTTATAAACAAGCAAACAAATAAATAAATATAAGCTATAGTGAGACCAGGCCTCAAACAAAAAGAGCCAAACAGGATGAAAATGGCATTTGCTSAGACAAAGTAAAAGAACAAAAAACAAAACAAAACAAACAACAAAAACAGGAACGAGAGAAAACCTTTTTCGTTTATATAGACGTTTCCTCCTCTAGAAACTCTTTCTATACAAAAGACACTTGGAAGAGAGGACTGCGGCACAAGGCACAAACCAAGGAGCTCTAGGTCAGATGGAGAAAAGCTATAGAATATTAAAAATTCCATTCACTATGAAAGGGGAAAAATCAAATAATCCCAAACTGCAGGATTCCTTTGTCTAATTTTCCCCCTGTCCTGGACACAAACAGTTTGTGTACAGCTTTTCCTCAGAAATTACCCAGTTTTTATTATTTTTAAAAGATCTTGGGAGCTAGAGAGATGGCTCAGAAGTTAACACAGCTGCGTGCTGTCTTCCAGAGGACCTAGATTTGACATCCAGAGAACCTGACTAATTACTTGGTGGTTTCCTCCAGCTCTTGAGGATCCAACACCCAGTCGGGACTCCGCATGCACCAGACATACATGTGGTACACAGAGTGTGTGCAGGTAAAATACACAGTGATTAAAAAAAAAAAGCATTTGAACCCCAAACAAGGAAGCTCTTTGTGTTAGCCTGTTGCACATTTATCTTTTTTTTTTTTTTTTTTTTTTTTTTNGTGTGTTTGGGTCATAATCACCTCCACCAGAGGTTATTCAGTTTTAAAGGAAAATCTCTCATTTTTTTTTTTTTTGTTGTTGTTGTTTTGTTTTTGGTTTTTGGTTTTTTTCGAGACAGGGTTTCTCTGTGTTACCCTGGCTGTCCTGGAACTCACAAAATTTCTCATTTTTAATTCCCATGCCGCATCTTCGTGTAAATTAAAACAAGACATTTGGAATTTTCCTTTTCCACCCAGACTCTTCCTCTTTGTCAGCATCGTTTAAATCTTGCTGCACGCTGTCGCTAAGGGAAAAGCTCCTACATCTTCCAAAATAGAGACCAAGGAAACGATCCGATTTCTTTAATGCTCAACGAGGCATAACAACTTGGCTACGGGAACACGTCCACACGGAGAGGTGGTGTGCCTGGCTGTGTGTCGGCAAAGTCCCCAAAAAATAGATTCTCCCGCGGGGCAAGGAGCTGTGCTAAGTAGCTAGGAAAACATTTGCGAGAGAGGAAAGAAAGCCTCGCTGATGTTCTTTTGCTCCGCAAAGTGGAACAGGAAACAGAGAAGCGCATGGGTTCTGCAACTGAGTGATGATGGAAAATTCTGTTCAGCAGCTCAGCTTGTTTGAGACAGGAAGAGCGACGATTGGGTGACAAGGTCGGGTCGAAAGCCTGTGTACTTAGCTACGTGAAGTTCTACTGTATCGTGCTCCGTGTTATTTTAGGATTGTCACGAGAGCACTTGAACCCTGAACAGGGAACCTCTCTTCGCCTTATCCTATCGCACATGGGCATAAAGTGGCTCAAGTACTCGGAGGCAACTGCAAAACTCCAACCAAAAGGCTAGCGAGCACGGTCTGCCTCCACCCTGCGCACTGGTGTTCCCTTGGGGTCATGCCAAGCCCAGAACCGTGTTTAGCCTCACTTCTCCCTTGCCTCGGAGAGTATTTGAAAGGGACAATGTCACACACTGAATGCATGTCTGATTTAGTTGGTGATAGGTACAGTAACAAAAAAGAAATCCTCATAACTTCAGTTACATTAGGATGTTTCTAGCTCGGCCCTTATGATGTCCTGATCTGGGTCCTTTTGGTAGGAGCTGGATTTGGGGAGCAGGGAGAGGGGGTACATGGCCAAAGCCAATTTTCCTGGCAAATAAGCAGTTTAAGACAATTTCAGTCTTTGAGTCTTTGCTATGGCAAATACAGAGGAACCCGTTTAAAACATAAATAAGAAGCTGGGTGGTGGTGGTGGTGGTGGTGGTGGTAGGCAGAGGCAGGTAGATTTCTGAGAGGCCAGCCTGGTCTACAGAGTGAGTTCCAGGACAGCCAGGGCTACCCACAGAAACCCTGTCTCACAAAACAAACAAACAAACAAACAAACAAAAAAAGAGAATAATTTTTAAGGATAAATTAAACAGACATGGTGGCCTATACCTCAGGAGAGCTGGGAGCTTTGAGGGTAGCCTGATCTACTTTGTGGGAGTAACCCTTCCAAAGAGGAGGGAGACAAGGGAAAGTGGGGTTAGGAATAGGCGCATAAATGTCAGTTTGCAGGTTGAGTAAATTCCGTAGTTAGCTGGACAATATTAAGAGGCCTCCAAGTTCGACATGACCCGTAGCCACCGTGGAAAGCACCCTGCAGCATATTAGAATGATCCCAAGCCCTAGCTCAGAGTCCAGTCTTTTCTTCCCCGTTACTCCCACTGCGTGAACTTGACTATGTTCCCAAGTGAGTGAGTATCTTTCACATCAGCTGCAGACATCCAAAGTAGTTATAAATATAGGCTCAAATGGCCTCGCTCGAGAGTCTGGGTTTTGGCTTCTGATACCTGACGTGCTAATGGTAGCAGCGAACAGCTGGCCAATAGTCCTCACTGCTCTATTTGCAAGTAATTTATTACCACAGTAGTATCGGAACTGGTGAGGAAGCCTCCCCAGCCGCTCTCCTTTTTCCTTTACTCTGTTCATGTTTCAGTTCCACGACTGAGAGAAGAGCCAGGCATGGTGGTGCGTGCCTTTCACCCCAACCCCCCACCCCACCCCACCCCCCACCCCCCAGGAAGCAGAGGCAGACAGATCTCTGAATTTAAGGTTCAATCTGGTCTATGTACCAAGTTCCAGGACAGTCAGAGCTATGCAGTGAGATCCTGTCTCAGAGAAATAATAGTAAGGAAGATAATAATAATAATAGCAATAATATGAGAAGAAGACCATTCTTGGCTCTGTCTCAGGGCTACTGTAGTAATGAGTGATTTTTAATACTGGTACAATTTATCAAATATAATAACCCCGTGTGTTAGAGGAGTTATTATCAGTCCCATGTTACAGATACCGAAGCTTGGGAATAAAGGCTTCTGTATTTTGTTTGTTAGGAGGCTGCGCACATGTGACCTCAGCCCATCTGGCTGTCTGCATTCTGAACGCTGGAGAACATACAAGCTAGTCTGTAAACTGGGCCTCAGGTCTAACTTTCCTTTCCCAATAATAAATGTATTCATTTTGGCTAGATCAGGCGATGTGCTTATTCCTGGTGTGATTTTTCTCAATAATTCACTGTCACCCGTGACACGTGATCTTAGGCAGTGTTCTGTCTTCTCATGCTCCTGGGGACACCACTGAACAGTTGTACAAATTCTCCCACACCAGGAGCCTCCGGCAGTACGCCCTCCGCGGAGGTGGTATTTTAAGTTCCAGTGAGGCTGTTGTGTAATCCCCTCCTGCTCTCTGCTCTGACAGACCCACCTGCTGTCCCTGCTTTCATGTGTCTTTCCTCGTGCTTGTCACTTGGTGTTCCCTTACTTTTGCTCTGACACATTCTTCCTACTGTCACCAAACATCATAATGATGAGAAAAAGCAGGAGTCTGGGGTGGGGGAGAGGAGGGAGGGGTCGGGGGAGGGGTGGGAGGGGAAGGACAGTGGCAAGGGAGTACCCACAATTTTATTTTCCTCTCCAGTGTGCCAAAGGGAATTCTCCCGTCCCTCAAAGCTCTAAAGGGGGGAAATTTCTTGCCTAAGTTAGACAATCCAGGAAGAAGGCAGCTGGAGACAGCAGAGTCTGGAGGTTAAGAAGGAACAAGCTTTTGGGGGTTGAAGAATCTGAAGAATCGTCTGGAAGACACTGTGGGTGGGAGGGGGTGTTAATAGCTGTTGCTGAGGAAGATGCTCTTGGGTTCTCCTGAGAGCCCTTTGCAAGTAGTGTTTGGGAATCTGGGACGGGAGGCTGGGCTTTTGCTCCTTTTAAAACAACCCCCCCATGAAATTGCAACCCCAATATCAACTAACCTGACTCCCCCCCCCCCCAGAGCTCCCAGGGACTAAACCATGAACCAAAGAGTACACATGGA
>BDUI01000143.1:382499-405879 GCA_002335545.1 Apodemus speciosus
CTTCTTCTTCCTTTCCTCCCTTTTCCTTCTTTCTTTCTTCCTTTCTTTCTTCCTTCCTTCCTTCCTTCCCTCCCTCCCTCCCTCCCTCCCTTCTTTCTTTCTTTCTTTCTTTCTTTCTTTCTTTCTTTCTTTCTTTCTTCCTTTCTTCCTGGTAATGTGCAGATGTTGTATAAATGTATCAAGAAAAGAATGGGCTTGGGGCTGGAGGGATGGCTCAGCGGTTAAGAGTACTGACTGCTTTTCCAAAAGTCCTGAGTTCAAATCCCAGCAACCACATGGTAACTCACAACCATCCATCATGAAATCTGATGCCCTCTTCTGGGGTGTCTGAAGTCATCTACAAGTGTACTCACATATAAAAATAAATAAATCTTTGGGCCAGAGTGAGAGGGGACGGAGCAAGCGGGGCCAGAGAGAGAAGGAGACTGACCCCATACAACCCTTGGGTTCTCTACCTTGCTGACAGTTACACTCAGTGATGGGTCTGAATCTGACTCTATCTGCCCAAGGACTTTTCTTTCCTACTCTTTCTTCCAAAATGTTCTCTCCCGGGAGATCTCTAGGATAGGGTTGCATTGGTTGCATTCCCTGGCATAAACAGACCTGTGAGTCATAAAGCAAACCCATCCAGAGGGCTGCAGCTGTCAGGCATCTGTGACTTACTTTGCGATGGCATGAAAAATATCTCCCGATTGGTTCGCTCCACCTTAGGTCCTGCCCCCGGATTTGTAGGGTTGACATTTCTGCAGACTTTTATATACGTATGAAAAACAGCACCAGCTGCCAAAGGGAATGGGCCCAGGGCTGCCTCAAATTCAACTGGGATAATCCGTTCCTTCAAAATTAATTTTCAGTTTGATTTGAAGGTCACTGAGCCGTTTCTGGCCACTGGTAACTTAAAGTAGTAACAAGAAAGGATGAGGCTCGGAGTCAGGAACCTGAGGTGGGAATAGATAGAACATTGATTCGGGAGGGGTGAAAGGAATTTGTGAATTGGCTTGCCTTCCTGAAACCCAGGAGTCTGTCTCCATGATTAAGCTTGCAGCAAATAGATTCGTAAAATCCTGCCTTGAAATAGCCATCCAAGCAGAAACACTCAGAGCTGCCTTTGGTGCCCTCCCCACTGGGCAAACATTTAGGTCTTAGAGCATGACAGAGATGAACCGTGTGCCAAAAACTACCTTCAAATGGCATGATGGAAAGAGAATTACTTGGGTGTTTCAGCCAAAATGTATCAGTCATATTCTGGGGGAGGGGCAGGGAACAGAAAGTGTCACAAGGTTAGACTAATTCTGTCAAAATGTTTGATGAAAAAGCCATTTTTTTTTTTTTTTTGGTGGGGCCATTTTTTATCAGCGTGACTTGCCGTCTCAACCAGATCCTTTACCCATCATGAGTACTCAACCTGCTTTTCAGTTTGCCCTCTTTGGGTTGTGGTTGTAGATATCAAATGCTGTGTGCTACAGGCTCCTTGGAAGGTTTAATCTGTGAGCTGCTAGCGTCTCAAGGACTGTTGACTCTGTATTCTAGAGAAATCACAGGGGCAGTTTAATACTTCATGCRTATTAAACTGGTAGGTAGGTAAAGCGCTCTATGATACATTCATCCGTTCAGGAGAGATTAGGAACTTTCAAATACTGACTTATTCTCTGTCTTTGATAGCTTTCTAAAAACAAATCAAAACAAAACAAAACTCTTCAGGAATGCTTTCCTAACAATAATTTGTCTTCCATAAAACAATAAAGACAACAATAATAACATTTATTTTGTTTTGCTTGCTTTGAGACAAGGTCTCACTATGTAGCCCAGGCTGGCCTGAAACCCGCTGTACATCCCAGTCTGGCCTTGAACTTACAATCCCCCTTTTTCTGCCTCCCAGAAGGTACGTACCACTAACTCCAGATGATCACTGACAGATTTTTGCATGGTTACTATACTTTGGTTATCTTACTTACATTAATTTATTCCCTACAATGACTCTCTAAAAGAAGATCTATGGTCCCTGTCTTGACAGATGAGGAAAATGGGCACAGGATGACACAGGGTCATTCTACCTTGAGAAGAAACCATAGTGGTTACCATAGAGACATTTTTTTTTCAGAAGTCTGTATGACAGGATCCAACGAAGGTGACTTGAAAATGTTGCTATGCAAACTGAAAAGGTTGTAATTTTAAAGGATGGGGTTTACATAAAAGGCAAAAAAAAAAAAAAACCCAAAACAAAAAAAAACCCACAAAAAACCCAAAACAAACAAACAAACAAAAAGGAAACCAATATGGTGTTAGAGTAACCAGTTGTATTGTTGTTACCACTATTGTGATCATTACTTGAGGTTCTAGGGAGCAAAGCCTGTTCTCGTGCATCCTAGGAAGCATCTATCACTGAACTGCACCCTCGGCCCAAGACATACGTGCTCTTTAAAAAGTAAAGTAAAGCTTACAACCAGTCTGGGAAACCCATGCCCAAGTAAGATAATGAGGGTTTCCCTGTGTAGCTCTGGCTGTCCTGGAACTTGCTCTGTAGACCAGGCTGGGCTTCAACTCAGAGATCTGCTGTCCTCTGCCTCCTGAGTGCCGGGATTAAAGATGTGAGCCACCACCAACCAGTCTCTGTCTGGTGTCATCCCTTTCTCCATTAGAGCAGATCAGTCTAAGGTTATGTTAAATGCCATTCAATGCTCTTCCAAAAAGTGTGGGGAGACTGTCTAGTGTTGACCCCCTTGGGGTCTCACATTGAAGCAATAGCTGTGAGTTTCTATTTTAAGCTACGAGTCTGCCTTCTTTTAACTTGTTTGCTGAGTTCAGTTCACCTAAGCTGCTTTTAAAAGCATCATCAGATGTCGTGAGTATGACACAATGGCTATTATCCTAGCATTAAGAAGGTAAGTCAGGAGGATCACAAAGTCCAAGCCAGCCTGGGCTACATTGTAAGACTGTCTCAGAAAACAAAAAGCGTGTGCACTGGGAACTTTTGCATAGAACGAATTCCCCTTTGCATCTTCAGTAGAATATAAATCAAGCTGTCAGACTAGTTAAGGGAAATATTAACAGAACAGGTTAGAAAGTATGACTGGGTCTTTAATTTCCCCCGTCAAAGGAGACCTGCCCAGGCTGGAAACACAACTCTCCTGGGGCAGGTGCAGTTTATTGCTGCTGTCATTCCTGGTGACAACTGACTCCTGCATCTTCAGCCTTTAACTCAGAATCACACTGGTGACCCTCCAGGGAGCTTACGGGCCTTGAGCCTCAGTGTAGGGCTGAATCACGGGTCCCCCATTCCTGGACCCAGCTGCTACTAGTTCCTCTCATTCTCCAGCTTGCAGATCAGCCATTGTGGAGAATACGCAGCCTCTGGTCTTAGAAGCCAGGCTAGTTAGTAAACCTGCTCCCATAATTAGTACTTTTTTATTTCCCATCTCCTGAGTGGAGAGATGGCTCACTGGTTAGGAACACCCACTCCTCTTATAGAGGGCCTGTGTTTGGTCCCTACCACCCACATCAGGAAGCTTGTACCTAACTGTAAATCTAACAAGGGATCCAATACCCTCTTTTGGCCTCCAAAATCACCTGGACTCACACACACTCACACACACACACACACACACACACACACACACACACACACACACGCATACGCTCCAATATATACATATACAAATATTTTAAAAAATGGCCAGACATGATAACACACATCTTTCCCAGCACCTGAGAGGCAGAGGCAGGCGGATCTCTGCGGGTTCAAGGCCAGCCTGCTCTACAAAGTGAGTTCTGGGACCGCCAGGGCTGTTACACAAAGAAACCCTGTCTGGAAAAACCAATCACCAACCAACAAACAAATAAAGATAAATTTTTAAAATAAGTACTCATTCCAAACTGCAGGGATAAATGGTGGCAGTTGTTCAGGTACCTAGAGTCGTGCCGACAATCCAAAATAAAAGTGAATGGCTAAGGTCCTGTCAAGTCACACAAGGCTACTTGTTTATGTGGGAACAGCAGTAAGGAATACCTGAGCGCGCGTGGAGACACACACACACACACACACACACACACACACACACACACACACACGGTAGATTCTACCCAAGAATGAAACTAGTGACAGGGAACAGGCGAAACAAAACAGGGAAGAACAAGTCCTGATAACATTGTCCTTAAAGCCCAATATTGACCCGTGCTTAAACCAATGTCTGTGCTTTCTTCTGGCCATCTCTCAGTGGTGTCCTCCTTACCGTACTCAGCAGTGTGTTCCACTTACATCTCCCCTCTGGGCCCTCTTAGGAGTCCCTTTTTTCTCTTATCTCTGTCACAGTGTTCATTTCAATGTGTCTGTCATGTACTTTCTTTCAGCAAGGCAGGGATCTTGGTCTGTTCACTAGGGTACCATTTTTAAAAGGTTTTTTTGTGTGTGTGTGTGTTTATGTTACATATGTAGGGACACGCACGGATGCCAGAAGTGACTGTTAAATCCCTCGGAACTGGAGTTGCAGTTGGTTGTAAGCTGCCCGACGCTCTGGGAACCAAAATTGGATCCTCTATAAAAGCAGGAAGCACTCTCAGCTGCTGAGTCATCTCTCTAGCCCCCTCCCCCCCCCATTAGTGTAACTGAAGAGACTGAAATGGGGAAAAAACATTTTAGTTCTTTCAGCATTCTATAGATGAGCTCTGAGCCCATAAAACATCTTCAAGAGACATTCGGAAAGAAACCAAGGGAGTAAATAAGTTAATGTATTTTAAGTATTTAGAATAGGGTAATCTATATCTATATCTATATCTATATCTATATCCATATCCATATCCATATCCATATCCATATCATCTATCTCTATCTCTATCTCTATCTCTATCTCTATCTCTATCTCTATCTCTATCTCTATCCATATCCATATCATCTATCTCTATCCTGCTCTCATCTCTATATCTCTATCTCTATCTCTATATCTATATCTATCTATAATCCAAAAGGTGTTGGTGATATTGTTTAATATATAAATAAGTAAATATATGGTATTATCTTAGGGTTTCTATTGCTGTGAAGAGACACCATGACTACAGCAATTCTTTTATAGGAAAACATCTAGTTTGGGGCTGACTTACAGTTCAGAGATTCAATCCGTTATTACCACGTTAGGAAGCAGGGTGGCATGCAGGCAGATGTGGAGCTGGAGAAGAAGCTGAGGTGTCTACGTCCAGATCCACGGGCATCAGGAAGAGCTGCTAGGCCTGACTTGAGCATCTGAGACCTCAAAGCCCCACCCCCAGTGACACACTTCCTCCAACAAGACCACGCCCACTCCAACAAGGCCATGCCTCCTAATAACACCACTCCTTAAGAGACAATGGGGACCATTTTCTTTCAAACCACTACAGCTATTATGATTCTAACATAATTTGTCCCCCAAATGTTAATGTATTGGAAGTATAGTTCCCAGTATGGCCGCGTTGGAACCATTAAGATAATCAGGTCAGTAGAGGCAGTGCCCTTGGAAGGAGCTAATGCAATTAATTCCCACAAGACCCTTCTCAGTTCTCTTTGAGCATGAGTTGTGATAAAAAGAGAGGGGCTGGCCCCTCCCCAACACCTGACTTTGGAGTTCTAGCATTCAAAACTGGGGGCTGAATCTCTTTTCTTTAAGATGTCTAGCATCAGGTCATCTTTTATAGTAACAGAAAATGGACTAACAAACTTGAATTACATAAGCAAAAATATTTATTTTGTTTACTAATTTGAGTAAAATTTCTCTCTTTTAAATCTAGTGTGTTTTAAGTCATAGACGGAATGCTCCTTTCTGCCTTCTAAAGACTCTTTGTTGTTTTGGTGTGTTTTAAAAATGAATATACTGTTGTTGTTATTGTTACTGTTGTTTTGGCTTTAGTCTTTGTAGACAGGGTCTCACTATGCAGCTCTGGCTGGCCTAGTTCTCTCTCTTTGTAGGCCAACCTAGCCTGGAACTTGCTATGTAGCCCAGGCTGGCTTGAACCCACTGAAGTCTGCCTGCCTCTGCCTCTGCCTCTGCCTCTGCCTCTGGAGTTCTGAGATTTAAAGCCCTTACCAACACACTCAGCCAAATACATTGTTTTTTAAATTGTTTTTATCAGCTGTGCTCTATCTCCAAGACAAGGAGTGCTTTTAAAAAAAACCTATCATTACATGAGTTGGCAAGATAAATGAATTACTGATCTTTTCTGTTCCTTTGGGATGTCTCTGTAGTCAAGGGCTAGGTTCTATTCTGTTCCAATCTGTGTCAAGACTGTGACAGTTTTCAGCATTCCCCTATGAAGACAGCTCTACATTTATTTCCTTTACACAGAAACTCAAAATACTTGTGAACTGGACAAGTGTGAAACCCTCTTCTAGAAGTGCCAGGAGCCATTCTTACATAGATCTCAAACCCCCTCCTTTCAGCCATTTCTAGCCTGCTTCTTCTAGCCTGCTTTTAGAAGAAAAAGTACTAGCTTAAAGATTAGCCAAGTAGCTAGGTGGTCAGTACATACAGAGCTCACCGAGTGGGCTAGAACAAACGAAGCTCACCTGTGGTTAGGTTACCATAGCAACTCCTTTCCACTTCACCTCCTCGTGATCAATTTCTCATGCCAAGTTCCTACATCAATTGTCCAGTTTCCCTGAGATTCTGAGAGACAATTCTGAGAAACTGTTCCTGAGAAATGATACTAGCCCCCTGAGATTGTTTCCCGAATACAATGACTTTCCCCCTTTACCCCTCCCTACATCTTGCTTGCTTCCCTTTAAATTGCCTTGTGTAAAAAATAAAATTTGACAGCTTGATCAGAATACTGTCTTGCTGTCTGTCTCTCGTGTCTCTTGTCTCTCGCCTTCTCCTAGGTGGTCCGGGGACCCTGTTGACTGTCCTGTGGGTTGGGACATAGAAGAAACAGTTAAAAATAGAGGGCTACAAAAGGGAGGGGCATCTCTCTTCCTTCTGCCCTCTTTGAAATGCTGGCTTTACTTCCTTAGTAGTTTTTAAGTTATGACACCTTTAAAAGAGAGAGCGGGAGGGCTGTAGAGATGGCTCAGCGGTTAAGAGCACTGACTATTCTTCCAGAGGTCCTGAGTTCAATTCCCAGCAACCATGTGGTGGCTCACAACCATCTATAATAGGATCTGACGCCCTCTTTTGGTGTGTCTAAACACAGCTACAGTGTTTGCTCATATGCATACTCATAAATAATTATTTAAGAGAGAGAGAAGAGAGAGAAGAGGGAAGAGAGAAGAGAAACAAGAAAATGGGTGACAGTTTTGTGTGAATCATGTGCAGTTCTGCCTAGGCTGGCTGGCCAGTGAGCCCCTGGGAGCCATCTAAGTCCCCTCGATGACACTGCAGTTATAGATGCCTTCCCTTTTTTAGGGTACTGGCAATGGGGACTTGGAGTCCTAATGTTTACACAAGTACTTTGCCTACAGAACTGTCCAGTCCAGACAGGATAATCTAGTGAGTTAGCAATTTTAGACATAGAGGAAACGATTAGAGATCTGGAAATTTCCAAGATACATACTTTTTAAAAATTATTTTATATTATATGTATGGGTGTTTTGCCTGCACGTATGTCTGTGTACCATGTCTTTGCCTGGTGCCTGGTGCCTGTGGAGGCAAAGAGAGTGTCAAATCCCCTGGAGTTGGGGTACGGACCATTGTGAGGTGCCATGTGGGTACTTGGAATTAAACTCAAGTCCTCTGGAAGAACAGCCAGAATTTGTAACAATGAGCCAGCTCCCTAGACCCCCAAGATACATAATTCAAATGGGCTCACACAATGAGTCACATCACCTTTTGTTCAAAAGCTCTCACACAAGGTCCCCTGGTAGCCTAGTTCCTACTCTATCAAACAGACACTGGGTTGCTAATGTGGGTCTGTGGTTGTGTAAGCAACGGTTTGAAGAAAACAATGATACTTTCTTTCTTGTCTTTTTGTTTTTTCCAGACAGGGTTTCTCTGTATAGCCCTGGCTGCCCCGGAACTCACTCTGTAGACCAGACTGCTGCTTTCTTACCCTAATGAAGTATGGTTTCAGTCTCTTCAGAGATCACCAAAAAGGAAGCTGGGAAAATTTATGGCTGAGAACCTAATCTTACATCCTAGTAAAAATATGATACTGCTTGTGTGGAAAATTCAAGAAGAATCTATTTGCAGACCTAAATGTGTTATGAAGTTTGTCAGGTTACAGGTCAGGCAAGCTCAAACCCCAGCTCTCCCTGGTAAGCTTGGAGGAAGGTGGGGGAGGCTGAAATGGCAAATGAGTTTTGCCCGTCTCAAGATGTACTAAGACTTGTGGTCCTTGTGTAGAAAGCCCAGATTAGAACCTAATGGAAAGGTTGCTTTGCTCGTTATAAGGAGGGATTAGATTTACACAGACGATAGCAAGAACTAACTAAGGCTGAGCATGAGCTGACCAACCCAGGGGCAGGCAACGCTCTCCCTACCCACTTAATCCATCGCGCTCTAGCTGAGGCCATAGACATGAAACCCAAAGCACAGAGGGAGGGTGTGATTTCCCTTAGGACTTCTGGCTGCAGAGAGCACACCTGGACTGTCCAGCAAGGCACCCACTAACCCATGACGATGTGAGCATGGCAAGTGTGGCCGGTCACCATGGACATGTGTCATACTCTAAACCAGATTTTAAAAGCATGACCAAAAAAAAAAAAAAAAAACATAAAATGTGCCGTTTGTGTTTTTGCATTCATTACTATGGCAGTGTAACTTTCCCTCCATGCATAATATGACATGACACTGCCAACATGAAACATAGATAACTCGTGACGATGAAAAGAAAATGAGGTGATAGAGAGCTCTGCCATAATGACAATAATACTGTTAATATATAAAGATTTATAATACATTATAGATAAATACTATAATAGTATATAATGTAGCAGTAATGAATGTAAATATTTTTCTCTACCTGCACCCACTCTCAAATATACATATATTGGGAGCCAAAGAGATGGTTTGTAGAGAGAATCTCTTACAAGCAGCATCCGTTGATCAAAAATCTTATAGCCAATGAACTAAGGCAGAGAAAAGGAGGCGGGACATCAGCAGGAAGAGAGAGAGAGAATTCTGGGAAATAGTGCAAGAGGCATGGGAGATTCGAGCTGGAATGCTGAGGAGATGGATGTACACCAGCAGGTACCTGAACCCAGACTAGAACTGCTGTTGCGATTTCCAAACTTCATAAGCCCATACTAAAAAAACATATAATTTAATTATTTATTTATAAACTATAAGGCTAGATTTGGCACGATACTAACTTATTCCCAGGCTATAAGACCCTTGCTACTTGCGGGTTCTTCTGGTCACACAGTTCTGCTCCATCATGGCTTCTTCCTCTTTTTCCTCCATTCTCTCTCTTTCCCCTCTTGTCCATCCTCTTCTCTTTACCTGGCCCCACTCTCAAACCTCCAGTCCCACTTTTCCCCTCCACTGCCAATCACAGGCTCTAGCCTTTGTTGACCAGTTAAAACGGGGAGAAGGTTTACATGAGACCACCTAAGTATGAGATGGGCTGCTTGTCAGGGGCAGCCCTTCTTGAGGAAGCAGACTTAACGTCAGAATATAAGCAGCATCAGGACGACCCACACCATAGAATAAAAGGGATAATAAGTCAGAGAACAAGCTGAACTTATGGCCTAGGCATTTATTAATAAGTAATTAGTCTCAGGGTTCTCACTCAGGGAGCAGGGCCTGGGAGGAAAAACTTGGATATATTTTACAAGGTTTCAACAGTTAAAAGTGCTTGCTGGAAGCCAGAGGCTTTGACCCAGACCAATGGTGCACAGCCATGAACATTGGCAAGTCAAGCTGTTTGGGCTAAGGTGTACTGTGGGACACACCACGACACGGGGTGGCTGCCGCAGTGAGATATTTCTATGCTATTTTCCCTCTTGTTTGTTGTTTTAAGTTTTGGTTTTCTCTTGGGGGCAAGGTTGCAAGGGTAGAGGGCCTATGTGGGGGGATGAGGAGAGAAGTGGGATTGGGATACATGGTATGAAACTGGCAAAGAATCAATAAAAAGGAAAAGAGAAATGTGAAACCGCAGAACTTTGGAGGAAGTTTTTGACCCGGTGCTACAACTTGGCTCTGGCTCACAATGGTTTCTAATTCCTGCTCCCTCTCCCACATCGGCGAGTACAACATGCACCTGTGCACAGAGACATGCACAGGCAGAACACCCAAGACACAAGAAAAGTTAAAAAAAAATGTTAATAATATTGAAATTTGTTAGTATGAAATGCTTCTTCACTTGTGCCTGCTCCTCTTGCTTGCTTGTTATTTCTTTTGTCTGTTTAAGGCAGAAGATCATGTAGCAAATTTTAAATGCTCAAGAGCTGTGCTCTAAGTATTTCAAATGCTGAAGAACCGTAGTATTTAAATCTACTTACAATTACCAAATTGCACAGGACAGTATTAAGCATTCCTAAAATCCCAGATAGGGCCGGGCGTGGTGGCACACGCCTTTAATCCCAGCACTCGGGAGGCAGAGGCAGGCGGATTTCTGAGTTCAAGGCCAGCCTGGTCTACAGAGTGAGTTCAAGGACAGCCAGAACTACACAGAAAAACCCTGTCTCAAAAAACCAAAAAAAAAAAAAAAACAAAACCAAAAACCAGATAGTTTATCAGGTAGTGCAACTGCAAATTTATTTGAATTGTTGTTATTGTTACTACAAAGTAACGATCCACGCTTACTTTAAGAAGAGTGGCTTTGCCGGGTGGTCTTGGTACAAGCCTTTAGTCCCAGCACTTGGGAGGCAGAGGCAGGTGGATTTCTGAGTTCGAGGCCAGCCTGGTCTACAGAGTGAGTTCCAGGACAGCCAGGGCCACACAGAGAAACCCTGTCTCAAACAAACAAACAAACAAACAAAAATGGCTTCATGAACATCTTCTAAACTCTCCCCATAAAGGGTCTATCATAACTGCCATTTCAGGTGTGGAAACTAAGGCCGGGGAGTGCTACGGGGATCTGAACGCAGGCTGTCAGGCACCACAGTGGGTTTCAGTCATTCTCAAAGCAGTGGCCCCCAGACTGCGACCAGCCGCAACATCCAGAAAGTTGTTTAAAGTACAAGGTTTGAATAAGCAGCTCCCGCTGGGACCACGGCCACGTGAGGCTCTAACTGCCGGAGCACGGCATGGCCTGCACTCTCTGATTGGCCACCAGCATCTTTTAATTAAATGCCATGCCAAAAATCTTTTGAGAGAAAGTAATGAACTGTTTGGTGATGTAGCTTCGTAGTAGAGCAATTGCTTAGCACATACTGGGTTGTGGTTTGTCTGGCTCCAAACACGCTGCAGGAGTAATTGCTAATTGCCAACAGACCTGCACTGGGTTCTTACCCCACACAGATTCAAGGGTTCTTTCTTTTCCTCCTTTCTTCTTTTTCCTTTCCTTCAAAGATTTATTTATTTATTTTATGTATGTGAATACATTGTAAGTCTCTTCAAACACACCAGTAGAGTGCATCAGTCCCATTACAGATGGTTGTGAGTCACCATGTGGTTTCTGGGATTTGAACTCAGGACCCCTGGAAGAGCAGTCAGTGCTCTTAACCATTGAGCTATCTCTCCAGCCCCTTTTCCTCCTTTTAAGTGAGATCATAACAAGGAGTGCTCTAAACCAGCTCTCCGGCTCCTCTGTTTTCTTTTGTTGTTTGTTTCTTGTTTATCAAGACAGGGTTTTTCTGCATAGCCCTGGCTTTCCTGGAAATCGCTTTGTAGACCAGGCTAGTCTCAAACTCAGGGATCTTCCTGCCTCTGACTCCCAAGCACTGGGGTTAAAGGCATGCACCACCATGCCCAGCTAGCCCTTTATAAAAGAAAACTTTATTCTCATACTCTTTGTGGGAGAGGCAAACGGTAAACAAGCAAAGAAATAAAATGGTAAATGCAGGTCATGAAAAGGAGCAGAAAGGATACCACAGTAAGGAATAACCACAGCTACCAATACGGCGTCTCTGAAAATATGGCCTTTGGTCTGATACAGGAAGGAAGCAGGGGGCGGGGGAGGCGGGGAGGGGGGCTGCTACCCAAAGGCCCTTGCAGAATATCTAGACAGAAGGACAGCATGTCCAAAGACACCGAATAGGAAGGAGCTCGGCCGATTCTAAGAACGGACAGGTGAGTGGTGGGACAGGTGGCCTGAGCTGAGAATGGCACCGCAGAAAGAGACGATGCCATGCAAGGCACACCTGGCCAAGGTGAGATGGTCTCCGCTCGTTTGAAACCGGAAGTGTGTTTTAACAAGGAATGGCTCAACCTGATCATGATCTTTCCCAGTTTAACAGGATTACTCCAGTGCGAAATGGCTCAAGAGTTAAGAGTGGAAGCAGGAAGAACCCTAGGTTTGTGTCTCTATCCTTGGGGTTCAGGACATCGGAGGTGGGCGTGAGTAGATGCTGGGTACCCAGTACCGAATACACAGGCAGCAATGCAAACATATGTACTCGATGAATGAATTGAATGGACAGATCTTGCTAGATAAGTGGTCCTCATCCTTCCTAACGCTTCGACCCTTTAACACAGCTCCTCATGTTGTAGTGAGCCCCGACCATAAAGTTATTTTCATCGCTGCTTCATAAATGCAATTTTGCTACTGTTGTGAATCATAACGTAAAATATCATTGTTTTCCAATGGTCTTAGGCGACTCCTGTAAAAGGGTCATTCCACCCTCAAAGGGGCTGTGACCCACAGGTTGAGAACCGCTGTTCTAGATGGTGATATCTTATTCAGCGTTTTTGGTTTTGTTTTGTTTTTCAGTATTCACCCTGGTGCTTATTTCATGTTTATTTACTGAACAGATAAATCCGACAAGGGGATGGTAAAAATAGATTATAGTAAGAAATACCACACAGGCTTTTTTTTTTTCCTCTGAAGAGAAATAAAAGATGGTTTTGCTCTAACTCTTTTAATATGTTAATTGTCTTCACAACAACTTTTCAAGGAGGCATAATCCTCACCCCCATTTTGCAGTAGGGAAAACAAAATTGCAGGCATTTAATGCATTTATTTTGCAAGTGTTGGCGAGTTTCATGAAAGGTCTCATGGACTGAAGTGTTAGGGTAAATATTGACTCTCAACTTGCTCCATAACGTGTAAGTCAGAGTAAATGTGAAACAGGAGCTGGCGACACTGGGTTTGTAGAATTGTGTAAGCCATAGCCTTGACCTTTCATCCGCAACTCGGAATGCTCCTATATATGACACCAGGATCTCTTGTTCCAGGGTGGAGACAGGGGGTTGGCTGGCTCTGTGTCTGCATTCTCACTAGCTGTCCCAAGGGCCCAACTGCCTGTAGCTCCCTGACATTACGCCTTGATGGCTAAGTCTGGCCCAGCACAGGGGTGGAGATACTCCAAGGCTCCCGGAGCTGAGAATTCTTGCTGGCCGCTTGGGAGGGCCAGATAACACCGCAGAGATGCTGGCATGCTCCAGAGAGCGAGTGCTATTTTGAGAATCTGGTCCCAGTAACGTTTCACAGTGGAAAAACAGTGGCACTCAGGGCAGGATGTGACCTGACATGAGTTATGGCTCAGGCGTCAGTGCCCTGGGTTTCTATTTTTATTGCTGAACTTGCAGTTGGGACTTTAAAAGGGCTGGCCCCCCTAGAAAGAGGTAGAAGTCGGTGTGAAATCAGAAAAGATTTCTGGAAACTCGACCACTTTATAGACGAGGTATCCCAGCCAATTATAACCCTCTTGAAAATCTGATAGTGTCTTCAAATGGCTCTTCAAGTCCTTCTGATAAAAGTCTATGCCTAGATTCGGGAGCAAGCATCCACAATCCCAGTACCAGGAGGGTAAAGGCCGTCAAAACAGGGCCAGAGGGACAGCTCCGTAGGAAAGGCTCCCGTCAGTTGGATTCCCAGGGCCCCACATGGAAGAAATACAGAGCCAACTTCCCTAGGTTGTCATCCGACCTCCACTTGAGCATTGTAGCATGTGCACACACATGCACTTAAATAGACGAAAATGTAATTTTAAAACAGAAAGTGAGGTTGGAGAAATGGCCCAGTGGTTAGGGGCACTGGGTGTCCCTTTAGAGGATGCCGGCTCAGTTCCCAACACACACGTGGCAGCTTACAGCTGTCTGTAACCCTGGTTCCAGGGGACCCAGAGCACCAGGCATGTTCGTGGTATACATGTATATGCATGCAGGTAGAAGTAAAATAAATAAACCTTTAAAAAAACCAAACAAACAAAAAGCAAAGCACACTGGCTTCCAAGGCCTCTTACTCCGTCTCATGCCAACCTTGCTCTCCCTCCCACGCTCCTTTCTGTTCCTCTTCTCCACCTAACTCTCCCTGACCTACATCCCGGTCCAGCTCTTCCTGCTGCTGCCGGCTTCTCCTTCAGATCTCAACACAGAGGCCATCTTGCCTGGCCGATTTATACTAACTACATCACTGGCCATTCATTATTCTGCCTTCTTTTCCTGCAGTTTTAATTCTCTGCAGGAGAGGACACTTAGGGTGTTTTGTTTGTTTAACTTCTTGTTTCATTCTCATCTGTGTTCCCCCTTTTGAAAAACAAGCCCCGTGACCCTGCGACCCTATGTGTGTGTCACTGTATCTTTATTACCTTGGACAGAGCATGGAGCATAGCAAACCCCATGATATGTGTGTTCAACAAACAAACAGTAGCTTTCACTTAAATGACAATTTATACAAAATTGTATAAATTTCCACAATTTATACAACATTGTGTTCAAACTGTGTTGGCGTGGTTCTTTATATCAACATGAAGATTTTCTTTAATAAAACTGGGTGCTTCACACACTGCAGAGGCTGCACACACACACACACACACACACAAACACACACAACATGAAAAAAATGCTTCCATATGCGGCTAGTAAATTCCATTTCCAAGGTCCTTTCTGAGCCAACTGTTTAAGCCAGCTTTTTTCAGTATAAAATGTAACTCAAGGTCTGGATCTATCTGCTCAGATGGCCTTGTCTTGGACTCCCAAGGCACCTATTCCTAGCTGATGGTTCTTTGGGCAACTTTCAGAACTTTCCAGGCCCTTGCTTTCCTGGTTTGTGTGTCATAGGTAATAACCTCTTCATGCCGATGCCAGGATTTCCATACAGTGAGCTTAGGGGCAGCAGTCGTTGGAGAGAGATGTGAGGAGCCCTCTTTGAAGCCGGGTTTGCTCTTTACTTAGAATGTTTATTTTAAGGTCCCAGTGGAGATTTGGTGGTCACCAGAGATCCCCCGAGATATCTTTTTGGTGCCACACTGAGTAGCTGTGTGGATTTAGTAAGATGAGGCCTCAAAGCCCTTCTCAGAGTGCCTGGCACACAGTAAGATCTCCACAAATGCCCCCGGCTGTATCAGCGCCGCAGAGGCTCCTAAGAATGACATAAGCTCACATCCTCCACAAGCCATCAGCATGAACTTTCCAAAGTGGCAACAGGGAGGGTGGTGCCCCTGGGGGAGGGGGAGGGGTGTCCAATCAGGAAAGAGGTTCAAGCTGTAGACATTTAAGGACCCCATTGCATGGTTTCTCCTTCCTCGTCTTTGTGAAAGCTTTTCCTATGGAATGTTCCTGCAATTATTTTGTTTTGAACAAGATAAGAAATACAGGGGCTGGAGAGATGGCTCAGTGATTAAGAGAACTGGCTGCTCTTCCAGAGGTCCTGAGTTCTGTTCCCAGCAACCACATGGTGGCTCACAACCATCTATAATAAGATCTGATGCCCTCTTCTGGTGTGTCTGAGTGAATTGTCGTATGGTTTACATCCATCAAAACCTTGGCAGAAGGGGAGGAGATGATGACCCTTTTGGCCACATCCTTGAAGAGGGTCCCGACCTTCTCCATGGTGGTGAAGATGCCAGTAGACTCCACGACATACTCCGCACCAGCATCACCCCATTTGATGTTAGTGGGATCTCACTCCTGGAAGATGGTAACGGGCTTCCCGTCGATGACAAGCTTCCCATTCTCAGCCTTGACTGTGCCGTTGAACTTGCCTTGGGTAAAGTCATATGAGAACATGTAGACCACATAGTTGAGGTCAATGAAGGGGTTGTTGATGGCAACAATCTCCACTTTGCCAACTGCAGAGCAGAAGGCAGCCCTGGTAACCAGGCACCCAATTCAGCCAAATCCATTCACACCAACCTTCACCGTCATGTCTACGGGACAAGGCTGGCACTGCACGAGAAGTTGAAGATGTCTCTGGAACAGGGAGGAGCAGAGACCTCAAAGTTACTTTTAAGTCCGATATATATTCAGAGAAAAAAATTGAACACTCTTCAATCACATAGCACAGTCTCTCACACACACATATCCCATATACAATTTTTAACTCTGTGTGTGTGTGTGTGTGTGTGTGTGTGTGTGTCCCAGGCAGGCTTTGAACTTATAATCCTCTGTCCCATTCCTCTAACAAATTGCAGCCTTCCTCCAGGCTCAGCTACAGACATAATTTGAAGCGTAAATCTGGCCATACTGCTGTGTAACTGTAGTCTGTAGTCTCACCTACTCGGGATGCTGAGGCAGGAGGCTCACTTGAGCCCACAAGGATGGAGGCAGTCTGGGTAATATGGGAAATCTCTTTTAAAAAGGGAAAGACGGAGCCGGGTGTGGTGGCGCATGCCTGTAATCCCAGCACTTGGGAGGCAGAGGCAGGCGGATTTCTGAGTTCGAGGCCAGCCTGGTCTACAGAGTGANCCCCCCCCCTTACAGATTCCACACTGGGGAAAGAGACACTGCAGTTCCACAAGGCCCTATCACCTGGTCCAAGCCCCCACACTGTAAGCAAGGGGACTGGGACTCCTGCCATGCGAGCTCCCTCTGGAGTTACTTGCTGAGCTTGTCTTCTGGGCTCCAGGACCCAGATGTCCCTCAACAGTCCTGGTCTATGTAAGAGAAAACTGGTGGGACCTGGGCACACGGCTAACCCTCTCACTTGGAAATCTGCTACTCTTCTGTAGAACAGGCAAAGGGAGTAACCAGGCTGCTCCACCTAGAATGGAGGTCGCCCTGGGACCTGCTGAGGCAGTGAGGCCTCAGGCCTGCCCACGTTGGCTAGAGATGAATTGATGTTGTTATTACTTATGATCGGGGGTGGGGGGAGCTTGAAACCTCAATGCTTTCCGCTCCAGCCGACAGCATCCTCGGCCCCACAGGAACCCAGTCCTCTGAGAGCTGGTTGCTATGGATACACTCCCAAGGGTCCCAGCCTTCCAGCCCCCAAGCCCCTGCCACAGCCCCCAGAGTCTGCTCTAACATGAGTGAATCCTGAGGGAAGCAAGGGGTGGGTGAACAGACAGCTGGGGCCCTGGCCCCAGGCGTGCCCAGACAGGGGGCAAGATCCCAGCGGTAACGGCTAGAACGAGGCGGTACCTAGGCTTTGTCTAGCTCCTTTCTGCAAAAGGTCCATCTGTTTGGGCCTCTGGGCTGCCAGGAGAGGGATTTCTAGCCTGGTGCCTCTCACATGGACCCAAGGACAGGGAGGGAAGGGCCTGGGAAGGGATGGAACAGGGCATCAATCCGCCTGGTGTGCGTACCTGTCTATTCTTTCTGAGTCTGGAGCCCCTCTACCCAGACAGAGGCCTCACAGTCAGGCTCTCGCTTGCTGTGGGGACCAACCCTGTTACTGGGGGCCAAGAGAGGGGTTCAACGCAAGGCGGCCTGGGGAGGGGGGAGTTCCAGGAGGTCAGGATTTGGAGTTGCCAAGAACAGGCTCCTGGCGTCAGGACAACAGTGGGAGCTGCTGAAACAGGTAGATAATCCAGGCCAGGATGCATCCAGGAAGGGCAAGAGGAACCCAGCCACACTGCCATGGAGAAGAAGAACAGGACCGCCCTAAATCCCATTCCTGCTAGCTGCA
Source organism: Apodemus speciosus (assembly GCA_002335545.1). Taxonomy (NCBI): domain Eukaryota; kingdom Metazoa; phylum Chordata; class Mammalia; order Rodentia; family Muridae; genus Apodemus; species Apodemus speciosus. The sequence goes on from BDUI01000143.1 coordinate 400,350, forward strand.
TCCCCATGCAGGCCGGATGGGCCGTAGAGTGGCTGGGGAGCTTGGTGGTCAAGATGTATGCGAGCAGTAGAAGTTCCAATAATGCCTCTGCCTCTTGGCAGCTAAGGCCTGGGTGGCCAACCTCACCAAACTGTACTCATGTCCTTTGTGAAGGTGACTGCTGGAGGGGTGCTCAGATGACAAGTGACCAGCACACACCCACCTCACAGTCAGAGTGAACCCTAAGTGGAAGCGACAGTATAAGAGCCACCCCCCTATGTCCAATGCCCCGCCCCCACTCTAGAGCCCCCACATTCTCCAGAGCTAACCATGGTGCCCGAGTCATCCAAGGCTCAGGGGGACAGAGCTGAGCAGCGGTCCAAGGCTCAGTGTCCGTGCTCTGGATCTCTGAGAAGTGTCCAGCTGAGCCTGCTCAGAAGCTTCTCTTCGCTGACCATGGCCTCTGGTTCTCCAGGTTCCCCGTTTCACCCTGCTCTCTGTTTGGGCATGCCTCCTTTAGCTAGGTGTCTATAGACAGGTCCCATGGGCTCCCTGGCCTTCACTAGGCCTATCMATGACACTCATGGGTAGGAGGACATCCTCTGAGGCATGCTCCTTCATTCTCTGCAGCCCCCCCCCCTCTCTTCTCTTTCTCCCCTCTCAACCCAGAATCTGGGTTCCTAACCTGAGAGAAAACCCCTTCAACAAACACTCCCAGGTTTCAGCAAGCACCTGTGGCAGGCGCTCTCCACATCCTGCTTCCCCACCCACGGCTCCAGCAGCAACCCTCCAGGGAGGGGTACCCTTGAGACCTCCGTGACATGCCCTCCATCTGGAAACACAACATAGATGTGGTGGGAATTTCTGGCCCCGACTGTCTGACACCCAAGGCCACGCAGGCTGAAACCACCTCGGGTGCTCATCAGCTTAAAACCAAGGCCTTCGTGGGTTCAGCCGTAGCCCACACTTCCTCTGCCTCAATCACAGCGATATGTTATGAGCCTGGGGCTCTCCTGAGTACAGAAGTCTCAAAAGGTGGGATCCACTCCTGGCTCTCAGGAACCTCCAAATAGAGGGGGTACTCCAGACAAATTAGATGGCTGCATCAAATGATTGGGAATGATTGAATCAAACCATACCATACCATMCCATTCCATACCATTCCATTCCATACCATACCATACAGTCTTTTCCATACCAAATCTGTACCAGCTATCATGATGCTACCCATGATATGTTGTCAGCAGAGGTTGTGGCAAGCGAATGCCACCTCTAAGTCTCAGACATCCAGAGCTGTGAAGCGATTCACTCAAGGAGATACAATAAGCTGGGTGGTCAGTTCACTCCAGATAAATAGCAAAGATGCCGGTTATCACACAAGGAATGTTGACTGGGTATTAACCACTGGGCTAGGCACTTCTGCCTGTCACTGACCCCTCACAATAGCTTTAGGGAATCAGGTTAGCCATTATTCCCATAACACAGATGAGCTCTTGACAAACGAGACCCAGAGAGACAAAAAAAAAAAAAAAAAAAAAAATGTATACATGCCACACAGCTGGGAGGAAATGGTGACACAGAGGCTCAAACTGAGGATGAATGGGCAGAGGGGATGTGCCTGACTCACATGGCCAATGCTGCCTCCTCTCCGAGTTGCTATATGACACACCCCCAGGAAGCACACATGCAGGCGATTCATTCATATGAGTACCCACCGGTCCCCAAGGAGGACAGGTCGGGAATGATCGTCAGGCTGCACTTACCCGGGGCACGGGTGACGTCTGGGCACCTTTCCGGGGCCCACTGGTCTCTGGCGTAAGATCACGGTGGTCCACCTGCATGTGGCTCTCCAGGTCCTCGGCACTCTCGAACTTCACGTTACATTCGGGGCAGCGGAGGCCAGCACAGGGCCGGTCAGCAGGTTCGGGTGGGGCCAGGCCACCCACCTGTCCATTGGCACTACGGGCCATGCAGCCGGCACAGAGGCCATAGGGCAGCCCGTTGACATCAAGCCTGACCAGGTCCTGCTTGCTACGGAACTCTTTGAGGCACAGGGCGCACTTGTAGAGCTTCTGCAGCCCCTGGCCGTTGGGGGAGGAGGCGGCTGAGCTGCCGGCCAGCTTCTGCATGTGAAAGGTGCCGTGGATCTTGAGCTCCAGCGTCGACGTGACGGTCTGCATGCAGACCACACAGCGGAAGCCGGTGAGGGAGTTCCGCAAGTCGGGGTGCATCTGGCAGTGCTCAATGAACTCCTCCTCACTCTGCAGGGGCATTTTGCAGATGCGACAGGTGCCTGTGTCCAGACTCTTGCTGTGGGTCACCTTGTGCTCCGTGAGCGTCAGCAGCGAGGGGAAGCGCTCGCCGCAGATGGGGCACATGTAGTGCTTGGCAGGGCCCCGGTGCGTCTGCAGGTGTTCCCGGAGCCCGTTCTCCGAGAAGAAAGTCCGCGAGCACACGTTACACTTGTGGCTGCCCTTTATGAACTCTGCCTTCTTGCGTGAGCCGTCGTCCTCGCCCGGCCGGATGTTGTGGTCCCGGAGCCTGTGGTTCTGCAGCAGCACCTCCATGGTGTAGGCTGCCCCACAGATGTCACAGCCGTACATGGGCTCTGATGCATCCACATCGTCCTCACTGGCCTCGTGGCTGTTTGGTGCCTCAGGATTCTTGAGCAGCATGCCCTGCAGGTCAGCGGGCTCTGCCTTCTTGGTGGAGGTGGGGGGCACCCCGTTGGCCGTGCCGTTCTCTGCGGCTGCGTCAAAGACGCAGTGCTTCTCCCGCAGGTGTTTCTCCAGCAGGATGACRGCGTGGAAGGCCTTGCTGCAGAACCTGCARTTGTACTTCTTGCTGTGCGTGGTGATGTGGCACTGCAGCTCCACCTCGGTGCTGAACGTCTCGCCACAGAAGATGCACTTGTGGGCCTTGGCCGGGTTGCCGAGGTGGCTGTGTTTGACGTGCACCTGCAGGTCAGCCTCCTTGCGGAAGTCCCAGTTGCAGGCCGTGCAGCGGTACATCTTCTTCTCGTTGCTGTGCTTCACGGCCAGGTGCACCTGGATGGACACCTTGGAGTCGAAGACCTCCTGACACAGGGTGCAGTGGTACAGCACAAAGGTGTGCATGTCCAGCAGGTGCTTCTGCAGGTCGTCCACCGAGGAGAACTGCTTGTCACAGCTCTCACACACGTAGTGGGTGGACGTGGTCATGTAATGCACCGTCAGATGCTGCAGGAGGGACTCCTGAGAGTCGAAGTCCTCTTTGCACTGGGGGCAGGCCTGCTTCCGAAGTAGCAGCTCCAGGTGCAGCTTCAGGTGGGTCTGGAAGCTCTCGAAGTTGGAGAACTTGAGGTCGCACTGATTGCAGGGGTACTCGCCGTTAGAGATGGAGTTGGCGCTCCCCGAGAGGCGCTGGCGTTTCGGGGAAGACACCTCGACGTCGGAGGAGACTGGGCTCTGCTCTGCCTTGGACTTCTTGCTGTGTGCCAGCGGGATGTTCTTGTGGTTCTCTTTGATGTGTTTAGTGAGCTTCAGGATGGAGCCAAAGATAGGGGAGTTGGTACAGTAAGGGCAGGAGTAGACTTCCATGAAGGATTGTGTGGGCTGTACAACGGGGGACTCCAGCTTGGTGCTCCCCACACTGCAATGCGCCTGTTGGATGTGCTCTGTGAGTGAGGACTCRGTGAGGAAGCCCATGGAGCACTGGTTGCAGAAGAAAGCATTATTCCCATCAGGGGGGTTGGCGTTGGGGCCACAGTGCGAGACTCGAATGTGCTCCTGCAGGCTGTTGATGTCAGCAAACATCTCGGGGCAGTAGTTGCAGTGGAAGGCGGAGATGTTGCCGAACTGCATGACGGGGTAAGCGTGGCTCTTGTGCAGCTTGCGCACATGCTCGTTGAGGTTGTAGAGCGTGGGCATGGAGTCGAGGCAGATCTGACACGTGTGACTCTGCTGAGGTTTATCCGCGTGAATGGTCTTCAGATGAATCTCTAGCACAGCCAGGCTGGTAAAGTCCCGCTTGGAACAATAGGGGCAGCTGTAGACCACCTTGGACCAGCTCTGCCCATCATCCCGCATCTTCTTCTGCCCCCTCAGCGGCTTCAAGGTGGAGTCTGGCGTGGACCCGCGCTCCACAGAGGCGCTGGAGTCAGGCGTAGCACTGCTCATGGAAGCCACACTGCCCAGCACAGGGTCAGGGCTGACACTGTGGTTACTGGAGTCGGGCTGCCGGTGGCTGTCCAGGTGGCAGTACACGCCCTCCACAGAGGAGAACTGCTCAGGGCACATAGGGCACTTGTGTTTCTGGTTGGCGTGGGCTTGGTGGATGTGGGCGAGTAGCGTGCTCTCGTCAACAAAGACCTCGGGGCAGTGGATACACTGCAGGTCCGCCTTCTCCGAGAGCTGCGGGTGGAGGGTGAGCACGTGCTTCTCCAGCTCCTCCGTCTGGCTAAAGGTGTCTTCGCAGTAGTCGCACATGAAGTCGTCCTTCTTGGCTTCCTTCTCCGACTTGGCCAGGTGTTCCTTGTTCTTCTTGTGGGCCTGCATGTGGCTCTGCAGAGAGCTGGTGGAGGAGAAGCCGCGCTTGCAGACGCTGCACTTGAACGGTTTGCTGGAGCTGTGGGTCTTCAGGTGGATCTTGAGGTGGTCGCTGCGGGAGAAAGCCGCCTCGCACTCGTGACAGTGGTACTTCTTGTCRCCCGTGTGCAGCTTGATGTGCCGGTCTCGGCTCCTCTTGTGTTTGAAGAGGCGGCTGCAGAAGGTGCACTTGAAAGGCAGCTTGTCGCTGTGGATCTGTTCGTGCCTCTTCAAGTAGCTCAGGCGGATGAAGGACTTGTCGCAGAACTGGCAAGGGTATGGCAGGCCGGTGCCGCCTTCCTCCTCRCCAAGGCCGAGGTCACAGCCATCTCCGATCATCTGCGTAGGTGACGCAACATCCTTGCTGGAGGGAGATGAAGCCACCCAGGAGAGCTGTGGGTCGTCATCACCATCTGCAGGGGAAGGCAGAGGAGAGATTAGAGGCAATTCCCAGGGCCGCTGGGAAGCAAGGACAGAGCCAGCTTTCTCGACAGCTCTCGGCTGAGGCTGTGCAGCTGGCCAACTGCTGCAGGRGAGGAGCGGCAAGGGGGCCGGAAGTAAGTGGACAGACAGACCTTCCCATGCACAGAGGACACACAGCAGAGGGGTGGCAGAGCACCCAAGGGAAGTGTCCCCCTGCAGTGACACCTGCCTGAACCTGACTGGATGTGGTACACCCCACCAGAAGTGCAGCTCCCAGCCACGTCCCTGGTGGGGGAGGAGGGGCAGTCACCGGAAATGACCACACAGGCCATCAGTCCCACAGGCCAAAAGGAATCCAAGTCCCCTAATTCCAACCACTTCTGGGAGTCAACTTCCATCCACCCTCAGCCCCTGGCCCCCATTCCCAAGCCCCCAGCCTTAAGGGGAACCCTATTGGTCCTTTGGGCACAGGCAAAATTTAGCAAGAACAGAAAATACACTTTATTTTAACAGCCTCACCATATTCATGGATGGGGGTACTGATGAAGCTGGAAACTACTATT
>BDUI01000144.1:49323-61985 GCA_002335545.1 Apodemus speciosus
GTCAAGGGTGACCTTGAACTTAGCTCCCTACCTCTACCCTCCAGAACACCGGGATCACAGGCGTGTATCACCATGCCCAGCTTACTCAGTTCTGGGCATGGACCCCATGGCCTCATACATGCTCAGCAAGCACACTTCCCACTCTCTTTCCCCAGCCCAAGTTCCAAGAACTGAAGCTCAAAGATTCTTGGAGATTCCCAGACCTACAGGCTAACACGCTGAACAGGGCATGAATGTCTGCATGAGTCAAAACAGAAACTAACCGTGCCAGTCATTGTCCTGTCCCTGTGTGCTCCCTGGCTGTTTACTGTGTAGTACACATGTGTTCCCTTTGCTCCGTCACAGAGCTTGGATGAGGAGCTAAGGTCTGGATGAAGTGGTGTCTGTAGGGCGGGAGGGAACAGACAGTTCTCATGATTTGAGTGGGAACCAAACATCTGTGCACCCAGGAGGCCAGGCCTGAGTTGCACAGAGCTGAGATTTTAGCTTGCTGTGTTGAAGAACTATTTTTTTTTTTTTTTTTTTCTATCTTAGCAGAAAACATCAGTTTTCTTGGCCTGACTTTTCCCTATGAGTTTTACTCCGAGGGAGGTTTTAAAGTTTGCTTTTAATGCAGCACCATTGTCATCCCTCATTGACGCAGTATGGGTGGTGGACTGTGAAGATTTAGATCTCACTGAGATCTAACCTGGGGTCTATGTGAAAGAGGCAGGTTAACCTGGGTCTGCCCATTCCCTAAGGCCACACTCATTAGAGAGCAGGGGTGGGGTGAGGGGTGAAGTGGGGGAGGGGAGCAGAGTGCCTACTGGGGCTGTGGTTTTTTTTGTTTGTTTGTTTGTTTTTTCCGAGACAGGGTTTCTCTGTGTAGCCCTGGCTGTCCTGAACTCACACTGTAGACCAGGCTGGCCTCGGACTCAGAAATCTGCCTGCCTCTGCCTCCCAAGTGCTGGGATTACAGGCATGCGCCACCGCTGCCCGGCTTAGGGGCTGTGTTAATGTCTTCTCCCAGACATCAGTTCTCAGCAAGAAACTTAACCTCCCAGGCCTTAGCTCTCTGTCTTCAAAATGAGGCAATTGGATATGACCATTTCATAAAGCATATGGAGCCTTGGCGGTGCCTCAAGGAGCTGCCAAGGAGGGACAGAGGAGTCACAAGCCAATCCTGTCCTCTTCCCTGGCCCTCAGCCTTCCAATTGTCTACAGATCAAATTCTGCTTAAAGCTGTTTGAATAATGGATTCCATTGCTCAAAAACAAGGCAGGCCTGCAACCCCAGGCCTGTTATTTCAGCTACTTGGGAGGYTGAGGTTCACAGTTCAAGGTTTCTTTGGCCTACAGAGTAAATTCAAGGCTAGCCTGGGCTAGAGATGCAGCTCATTGGTAGAACACTTCAGGAGTTTGAAACCTTAGGTTCAATGGTTTGGAAGGTGATTATATGGAATGGTATGGTCTGGACTCAGGCAGCATCCAGACCTTGTCCCCTTCTCAGAGCATCACTGAGCCAAATCACTGGAGTGTAGAGAACTTGGCAGGGTACCTGTCTGCTCTGAAATTCTTTTCATTTCTTTGTTCTTAAGCTGCCGAGGACCAACATCCCATCAACTACTGTGAAACTGGTCTCCACAACTGTGATATCCCCCAGCGAGCCCAGTGCATCTATATGGGTGGCTCTTCCTACACCTGCTCCTGTCTGCCTGGCTTCTCTGGGGATGGCAGAGCCTGCAGAGGTATGTGGTGGCTCCAAATTTCCCCGTATACCCTGAAACGGTGGCCTGGGTAGTACTTACTGCACGCTAATAATCAACATACCCTGTATATAAGGAAACATGTCTTCCTCTTGCACAATTGGACAAGAAGGTAGCCTTTTCTCTCTTGCCAGCAACTAGAACCGTGCATTTACTTGGATAGTTGTCCTCATTTGGGACCTGATTAGCCCTGACTCCAAGGCAGCAGTTAAATAGCTGCTCTTTCCTAGGAAGTGAGGATGACTTGTTTTTAAAAACACAAACAGTTCTTGCTTGTGAAGAGCTTAACGCCCATCTCGGTGTGTAATGAGTTTGCACTCATCTGTGCAAGAAGCAAAATTCCCAGTTTGAAGTCAGAGAAGAAATGACATCATAGAATTTTTCCAGGCTTGGGATCAGCCTATAGTTGGCTACCAGGGGGACTTATAATAGTAATTAACAGTGTACCTTAGGGCTCCTGGTTTGCAAAATTATACAACATTATACTGAACTCATTGCATTTAGTTCAGCAAAGGTCTCAGAGATATTGTTTCTCCATTGTTGACTGTATAACTTTTTTCTGTAAACACTCAAGAGTTCTAGGAGCTCCTTATTACAATAAAGAGGGGACATCTGACAGTGCAAATTTTTTCCCTTTTGTAAGTTCAATGTTTCCTGAAAGCATTATTGTCACGTGAAACACATTTGTAAATGTACTCGATAGAAGTTGGGGTAGGAGTGTCTTAAAAATTAACATTTAGTGAGTTTAAATGAGTCCCTGGTCTCTAATTAGAAGCAGATTCACATGGATTTGAGTGTGTGGATTAAGTTATTATATCAACCACAAATTCTGGAAGCAATCACATGGTCTCTGGGCCTGTGGCTGTTTTGCAGACATGGATGAGTGCCAGCACAGCCGATGTCACCCCGATGCCTTCTGCTACAACACACCAGGCTCCTTTACATGTCAGTGCAAGCCTGGCTACCAGGGCGATGGCTTCCGATGCGTCCCTGGAGGTAAGGTGGGGTATTAGGAGGTGATGGCCTATTGATGTGTTCTTAAGATTTGATGGCCTGAGGAGAAGGAGGTGTGAGGAATTGGCCCATGGAAAGTTCTCTGAGTTCTGCAAGTTGGAGATTAGACCATAGGTTTTAGTGTAGAAGTACATAGTGCACAGCTTTAGGGGATATCTCAAAGGACCCAAAGCCATGCTGGAATTTTAGATTGTATTGGTTCCTAGGCACTGGAGTCACCAGCACAGGATAAAAACTGAACATTGAGCTTTATTTACCAGGGTACTGTAGAGAAATAGAACCAAGAGAATATATGTGCAATATATGTATACACACACACACACACACACACACATGCACACACATGCACATGCACACTTATATGAAATTTGATCTTAAGACGGTCAAGCCTTAGCATCTGTTTTTAGGAAGCAGGGAACCCAAGAAAGCCAATAATCTTTTAGTTCAGGTGTGAAAGCCATAGAAACAAGAAAACTTGTGGTAGAATTCCAGTCTAGAAGCAGAACCCARCCTTGTGAYGCAGAAAAGGCTTGTGTTTGGTTTGATCAAAAAAACATAGACCAATGATTTTTTTGTTTGAAGGCTATCAGACAGAAACAATCTCTCTGTCTCTGTCTCTGTCTCTTCATCTCCCTGCCTCTCTGTCTGCGTCTCTGCTTCTCTGTCTCTTTGCCTGTTTCTCTGTCCGTCTGTCTGTCTGTCTGTCTGTCTGTCTGTCTGTCTGTCTTTCTCTCTGCCCCCCCCCCATAGGTCTTACTATGTAGCCCTGGTTGTCCTGGAGCTCCCTATGTAAACTAGGCTGGCCTTGAACTCACAGAGATCCTCCTAGCTCTGCTTCCAGAATGGTGGGATCAAAGTTGTGTGCTACCATGTCTAGACAAGAGTTCTCTTTATTCAGAAGAGGAACAGTTTTTTCTGTGTTCTGTTTATGTCTTTACATGACTGGATGAGGCCAGGAAGAACACAGAATGTCAACCTAAACAGTACCTTCCAGAGTCACTCAGGATGATGTGACTAAATGTCTGGGCATTCCATGGTCCAGCCACATTGACATAAAATCAGTAGAAGCCTGGGAGTGTTGGAGAATGGAATGTGTAATGCAGAGATGGGGTGAAGGGCCCAAGATGGGGGAAGGTTTAAGTAAAGTATGGAATGCTCTACATGACCTGGTACCTGACCTGAATATGCAGCTTGCGAGTTGCTGCTTACCTGAGACTTGAGTGGACCCTCCCTGGCATGTAGGCACCCAGAAGCCTCAAGCCAGGCTGGGTTTGAGATTAGGAACTGGTAAGATTCTCAGGAAATGCAGTTGAACGAATGAGCAGAGTTGGCTGCCAGCTATACAGAACCTACTAGGCATACCCAGTGTCTGTGTTTGTCAGTTTTTAGTCAAGAGAACAAAATACCCCAGACATAAACTCGAAGAAGGGAAGTTTTGTTTCAGTTCATGATGTCAGATCATTGTCTGTGACTGTTGTTGCTTTGGGCTGGGATGAGGCAGACCCTCGTGGTGGGGAGCATGGAGCAAAGATGAGTACCTCACTGGCAACTAAGAAGCAGGAAGAACGTGTGGGGAGATGGCTCGGCAGACAGAGTGCTTGCTGAGCTGAAATATGATCCCCAGAAGACATGGTGGGAGGTGAGACTCTTACACATTGTTCTTTGGCCTCCACATGTGCTCTCTCACATGGGCTTGTTGCACACACACACACACACACACACACACACACACACACACACACGCACACTGTTTTAAAAAAATGAAAAAGAAAATCTTCCCAAAGGAGAAGAGGGCCACCTTCTGCTTCTGAAATTATGGGTTGTGGCTGTAGCTCCACCCACAGACTTTGGTGGGAAGGACACAGAGAAGCCGTCCTGGCCACTTGAGTTGAGTGAGGTGTTCCAGCTGCTGTTAAAACAGCCACCATTCATCATTTCTGTGGGCTGGCTTCACATCTCCAGTTCAAAGAGAAACAGATGTCTAAGTTTTTGTTTCAATCTTTTAAAAGTCTGACTCTTTGCCCTGTCTTTAAGGCTCTGTTTACTAAACAGAAACAAATCTAGACCTGTAGTCTGGGATGTGGTGATAGGACACTGATAATGTCAATAAGAGCCATCTGCTAAGATAGTTTATTTATTTAATGTTGTTCTCAGAAGAAATCTAACATCTGGTTATATACCCAAGAGGGCATGCACTAGAAATGTACAAGAATGTTTACGTATCATTTATAATCAGAGAACAATCCAAATATCTAGTGACAAGAAGAATGGAAAGATGAACTTCAGTTTAAATTGTACTATGAAGTAACAGGCAGCAGGCAAAACAAATAGACGGGAACAATAGATAAACATCAAAAGAGAATATTGAAATAATCTATAAAAGGCTTTACACACACACACACACACACACAGACACACACAGACACACACACTGTTTTGTTTATCTGTTTCATTTTGTTGTAGAAAGCGGATACAGCCTAGTAGTGCTCTGCTTGCTTAGCACTTGTGAGGTCCCAGCCTCAATCCCCAACAGAGATGAAGAAGGTGGGGAAGGGGGAAGAGGACTCATTGCAGGGGAGGAAACTTTAGGAGKTAGGGTTGGAGACCACAGGCTATTAAAGGGAATGCTGAAATGCCAGCTCTTTCTTATTCTTGCTTTTTGGCCACCATGATGCAACTCATTTTCCTCTATGAATTCCCTACCATGAAGTTGTGCATCACCACAGACCCAAAGACAAACAGTGAGCCTCTGCTTTGTTTCCATAACAACCACTTCTCCCTGTGAACTCCCTGAGAAATGATTCTTATCTTCCCTCCCACCTGTATGCTCTGAGGCCTTTCATGGCAGTTCCAGTGAGTGTTTATAATACAAATAAAGCAGATAAGTGGTCTGAGGATCCCCCAGGGGTTTGGTCTGGGAAAAAGTTACAGTGTCATTTCCCACAGWGGCAGCAGCAGTACAGAGACTAGAGGCCATTGCTTTTCCTGGTGTTTCATACCTTTTTCTATTTCCCCCCTCATTGTCCGCCCTTTCCTTGTTGCCTGTTCCTTTCCTCTTCCTGAGCTTTCCTCTCATCTGGCATCCTTGGGTTCATGTTGGGCAGGTGCTTGACCCATTCACAAGTAGACATCTTATGTTTTTATTGTAATTGGTGTTCTTAGGAAATTGCTAGGGACTCCAGAGTAAGGACTATGTTGGAGACATTATATTCTGTCCTTTTAAATTCTCGTTCTGGGAAGCATAGCCATGCTGGGCAGATGCGTCTCTTCAGCAGCTAGTGCCAGGTTTCATGGAAGACATGGGCCTTTATTAGGGGGAGCATGCAGAAGCTGGTGTTTCATGGTCTTTGGTCTCCAAACTCTTTGGCTTGGACTCGATGTAAATCACATGAAGCTTGGGAGGGTAAAAGAAGAATTTAAGATTAACTTAAAATGTCTTAGAACGAAGTCCAGGGCCATCCRTCAGTGGAAACATGGTTGAAAAGTATGTGGCTTTTCCATAAGATGCAGTGTTATCCAGTGTTGAAAGAAAGGAGGATTGATGGGCAGCATAGTGAGGATGGGCCCGGGCGGTCTGCGGAGGAAGGAAGTCAGACAGAAGTCCACACAAAGGCTGGAGACTGGGAACGTAGGGTGGGGAGGAAGAAGACATGGCAGCGTCTGCTCTCTAGGCACGAGGGTCCCTTTAGGATGATGAAATGGTTCGGATATAAACAGCCATTACTGTGAATGTGCCACATGCCGCTGAATTGCTCATTTAAAGTATTTCCTTTTATTTTATGTCTGTTTTGACTTATTATTTAAAAATTCAAAAGAACTGTGTAGGAAATGATATTTTGATTTTTTTCAAAGACAGGATATTACTACATAGACAAAGCTGGCCTTGCAACCAGAGAAATTCACCTGTTTCTGCCTCTCAAGTGCTAGGATTTAAGGCATGGGCCATCATGCATGGTGTGGTATAGCTTTTAAAAATGTCTTATTTTTGAGACAAGGTCAAACTAGTCATGAACTCATTGCTGAAGATGGCCTTGAACTTCTGAGCCCAGGACTCATTGCATGCAAGCACTCTCATGAGCTGACCTGCATCCGTGACTCTCATAATGGTGTCTTAAATTTGAAAAGAAAAGAATGAGTAAAAATCCAATGATAACAGGTTACCTTTGTGGCCCATGTTTGACAGGTAGCATTTGGGCACACCATGTTTGGCTCAAATGACAATCTGCTTTGCTTGTCCCTGACAGAGGTGAGCAAAACCCGGTGTCAACTGGAACAAGAGCACATCCTTGGGGCAGCCGGGGCAGCAGATGCACAGAGGCCCACACTGCAGGGGATGTTTGTACCCCAATGTGATGACTATGGGCACTATGTTCCCACCCAGTGCCACCACAGCACTGGCTACTGCTGGTGTGTGGACCGAGACGGTCGGGAGCTGGAGGGTACCCGTACCTCCTCTGGGATGAGGCCTCCATGTAAGTAGACAGCTGTTATACAGACTCAGGGACTAGAGTGATCNTAGGGTTGGAGACCACAGGCTATTAAAGGGAATGCTGAAATGCCAGCTCTTTCTTATTCTTGCTTTTTGGCCACCATGATGCAACTCATTTTCCTCTATGAATTCCCTACCATGAAGTTGTGCATCACCACAGACCCAAAGACAAACAGTGAGCCTCTGCTTTGTTTCCATAACAACCACTTCTCCCTGTGAACTCCCTGAGAAATGATTCTTATCTTCCCTCCCACCTGTATGCTCTGAGGCCTTTCATGGCAGTTCCAGTGAGTGTTTATAATACAAATAAAGCAGATAAGTGGTCTGAGGATCCCCCAGGGGTTTGGTCTGGGAAAAAGTTACAGTGTCATTTCCCACAGWGGCAGCAGCAGTACAGAGACTAGAGGCCATTGCTTTTCCTGGTGTTTCATACCTTTTTCTATTTCCCCCCTCATTGTCCGCCCTTTCCTTGTTGCCTGTTCCTTTCCTCTTCCTGAGCTTTCCTCTCATCTGGCATCCTTGGGTTCATGTTGGGCAGGTGCTTGACCCATTCACAAGTAGACATCTTATGTTTTTATTGTAATTGGTGTTCTTAGGAAATTGCTAGGGACTCCAGAGTAAGGACTATGTTGGAGACATTATATTCTGTCCTTTTAAATTCTCGTTCTGGGAAGCATAGCCATGCTGGGCAGATGCGTCTCTTCAGCAGCTAGTGCCAGGTTTCATGGAAGACATGGGCCTTTATTAGGGGGAGCATGCAGAAGCTGGTGTTTCATGGTCTTTGGTCTCCAAACTCTTTGGCTTGGACTCGATGTAAATCACATGAAGCTTGGGAGGGTAAAAGAAGAATTTAAGATTAACTTAAAATGTCTTAGAACGAAGTCCAGGGCCATCCRTCAGTGGAAACATGGTTGAAAAGTATGTGGCTTTTCCATAAGATGCAGTGTTATCCAGTGTTGAAAGAAAGGAGGATTGATGGGCAGCATAGTGAGGATGGGCCCGGGCGGTCTGCGGAGGAAGGAAGTCAGACAGAAGTCCACACAAAGGCTGGAGACTGGGAACGTAGGGTGGGGAGGAAGAAGACATGGCAGCGTCTGCTCTCTAGGCACGAGGGTCCCTTTAGGATGATGAAATGGTTCGGATATAAACAGCCATTACTGTGAATGTGCCACATGCCGCTGAATTGCTCATTTAAAGTATTTCCTTTTATTTTATGTCTGTTTTGACTTATTATTTAAAAATTCAAAAGAACTGTGTAGGAAATGATATTTTGATTTTTTTCAAAGACAGGATATTACTACATAGACAAAGCTGGCCTTGCAACCAGAGAAATTCACCTGTTTCTGCCTCTCAAGTGCTAGGATTTAAGGCATGGGCCATCATGCATGGTGTGGTATAGCTTTTAAAAATGTCTTATTTTTGAGACAAGGTCAAACTAGTCATGAACTCATTGCTGAAGATGGCCTTGAACTTCTGAGCCCAGGACTCATTGCATGCAAGCACTCTCATGAGCTGACCTGCATCCGTGACTCTCATAATGGTGTCTTAAATTTGAAAAGAAAAGAATGAGTAAAAATCCAATGATAACAGGTTACCTTTGTGGCCCATGTTTGACAGGTAGCATTTGGGCACACCATGTTTGGCTCAAATGACAATCTGCTTTGCTTGTCCCTGACAGAGGTGAGCAAAACCCGGTGTCAACTGGAACAAGAGCACATCCTTGGGGCAGCCGGGGCAGCAGATGCACAGAGGCCCACACTGCAGGGGATGTTTGTACCCCAATGTGATGACTATGGGCACTATGTTCCCACCCAGTGCCACCACAGCACTGGCTACTGCTGGTGTGTGGACCGAGACGGTCGGGAGCTGGAGGGTACCCGTACCTCCTCTGGGATGAGGCCTCCATGTAAGTAGACAGCTGTTATACAGACTCAGGGACTAGAGTGATCYGTGCTAGTGGATGCCCTGCCTGGTCTCCCTCTTACACGCTCCCAACTCTCCCTCTGCCGCCTCTGCCTAGGCGGACATGTTTCTGCTTGTGAGGTCAGAGGATGCCCAATGCCACAGTAATGGACAGGTGCCCTCATTGGTAGCACTCTCCATTCAGTGTTAAAGACAGTGCACTCCCTGAAGACAGAGGCAATGGTGCTATTGCCCTCAGCACTGCTTTGGCTCTCACACCAGCCCAACATCCAGCTAGAACATAAATCACCAAGTCATTGTGTAAGGTGGAGCAAAGCTACCTCTTTACTCCACTGGACCTTTATACTAAACTCATGTTCTTCCCTGTCTTCCTCATAAACGCCCTTTGACTAGCTGAAGGCATTCTGTCTGGAATTTTCAGACAGAAAATGGGTATTGTGTGGTTGGCTGTGCTATTTGAATACAATAAATGTGTCAAGACCTAGGATATGGGTGGTATATAGATAGGCGAATGAGCACATATACACATATCTTCATACGTACACATATAGGCATATGTGTATGTACCTGTGTGCTCACACATGGGTGCATGGATGTGTCTGCATGCTTGAGCATTAGAATGCACCTRTGCATTTCTGATATTCACAGCCCTCATTCATTAACCATCTCTTGCCCTCTAGGTCTGAGTACAGTGGCTCCTCCTATTCACCAGGGACCAGTAGTACCTACAGCCGCCATCCCCATACCTCCAGGGACACACTTGCTCTTTGCCCAGACTGGGAAGATTGAACGCCTTCCCCTGGAGAGAAACACCATGAAGAAGACAGAAGCCAAAGCCTTTCTCCATATCCCTGTGAGTATCAGCTGAATAGCTGTGGTGACAGTGCCAGCTCTAGGGGCCTGGATACCAAGATAGTTACTGGCTATATAAAATATAATAGTATAATAGAATACCAAGATAATTAACATAATACAGCACAGTATAACTTAACACTAATGTGGTTAATATCTATGTATAATACAATATAAAATAAATTGTAGCATAATGCCAAAATAGTATAATAAAAGACAATATAATATCAAGATAGTTAATAGCTAAATATACTATATATATAATGTATATAATGTATGATATCAATATAGTATCATATAACACACCATAATACCAACGTAGTTAATAGCTATGTATGCTATAATATTATACCAAGCTAGTRGTTATATTTGTAATCTAATGTAACACAATATCTATTTGTAAATAGAACGCCWTTCTCCCTTGATTATAGTAGGTCTCAAAGTCAGGGATAGTTGAGGTCCTTTCTCAGACTGTTTGGACTATTTTAGATACTTATTTTATTTTATTTTTTAGGCAGTCTCATTCTATAGATCAGGCTAGCCTTGAACATGTTACTGTAGTCAAAGCCAGCTTTGAACTCTTGGCTTCTACCTCCTGGGTTCTGAGATTACAGACATGAGCAGCCACACTGCTGTTGCTGTTCACATGTTCATGTAATATTTAAAGTAAACTTCTTATTCCATTAAAAAAAACCAACAACAATAAGAACAACAGCAGCAGCAGCAGCCCCAACAACAACAACCTAGCCAGCCATGAGTGGTGGCTTGCTCCTTTAATCCCGGCACTCCGGAGGCAGATCTCTGTGAATGCTAGGCCAGCCTGGTCTCCATAGGGAGTTCCAGGACTGTCAGTGTTATGTGTAAGACCCAACAACAATTAAAAAAAAGTGGAACCAAACAACTTGATAACTTTAACAAGGGAGACACTGGGTCCCTGAAACCATCCCTAAGGGGAACTGATGTCTTAGCAGTATTAAACTGCAGAGTCCAGTAACTTGATTCACCTCTGTCTAATTACCCAGGGCATCTTTAATTTCATTCTTTAATGCTTTGCAGTACTATTGTAGGTTCTTGTGCATTTGAAATGCTCATTTTGGGGCCTGGAAAGACAGCTCAAAGGTTAAAAGCACTTGCTGCTTTCACAGGGACTCACTTGATTCCCAGCACCCAAAYACTATCTGTTCACAGACACCTGTGACTTCAGCTCAGAGGATCCAACACTCTCTTCTGGCCTCCAAGGGCACAAATATAGACACATGTGCATATGCACACATGTACATATTATATACAATGTGTAAGTGCAAACACATGTGTTTAGACAAGAGCTTTTTCTGTTTTTACTTTTGTTTTTTGTTTTTTGTTTTTTTCAAGATAGGGTTTCTCTGTGTAGCCCTGGCTGTCTTGCAACTCACTCTGTAGACCAGGCTGGCCTCGGACTCAGAAATCCTCCTGCCTCTACCTCCCAAGTGCTGGGATTAAAGGCGTGTGCCACCACTGCCCGGCGACAAGAGTTTTTCTGAACTTTTTTTTTCTACAATTCAATAATTAAAAATGTGAATGGACAAAACATTTATTTCATTTGAAATACTATCTGAGGATGTGTATGCAAGCACGTGGGAAAGATCAAGGTAACACTAGCTAGTAGGTGATTTTTTTCCCAAACTATATAGTTTCTATAATTCAATAATTAAGAATATGAATGGACAAAACATATTTACTTTATTTAAAATACTGAGGATGTATAGGCACATGGGAGGATTCAAGGCAGCACTAGCTAGTGAGTGACATGCTCTCAATCACTGGTATTACTTCCAGGCAAAAGTCATCATTGGACTGGCCTTTGACTGCATGGACAAGGTGGTTTACTGGACAGACATCAGCGGTCCTTCCATTGGGAGAGCYAGCCTGCATGGTGGAGAACCAACCACCATCATTCGACAAGGTGGGCAAGCAAACGTTGACCCTCTGGGTGTTGCTTCTAGCAGCCCACGCTTGGCAGGAAGTAAGGAGTGGAGAGTATGCGGCTTCATTTGCTAGGAAGCAGGTCTTCTGCCTCTACACTCTGTCCTTTTCATCCCCTCTGAAGTCTTCCATAGGCCAGTTGAGTYATTAAACCAGGGACTTTCTGGCTGAGGCTAGCTGCTTGTCTCAGGAGAATTAAACTGAAACAAGGCAGAGGCCTCTGCCCTTCCTCTAGAAGCTCGTATGGTCCATCTTTGTGTGTCAGGAAACCAAAGTCAACACTCCATTTCTTCCTTTAGCTTCCGAGCCTGCAATGGCTTCTCACAGAGCTCCACCATGTGCTACATAGGGGTTTAATCAAAGGCAGTGGGTGGAAGGGATAGTCTGCAAACCTAGAGCATACTGACAGATACTTACCCAGAAGCTGAAGACTATTTATTTAATTAATTTTGAGATAGGATTTCATGTGAACCAGGCTACCCTCATTAAGTAGCTGAGGATGACCTTGAACTCATGATCTTCCTGCCTCTACTGCCCACATGTCAGGATTATATGCATGCACCACCACTCAGTTTGCTTAATAATTTTATTAATATGTTCAGTCTAACATTCTCCCAACTGGGCTATTTTGGCTACTATCTCCTTGAAAACGATCTTTGGCAGCCTCATCTAGTCTGA
>BDUI01000144.1:151634-161865 GCA_002335545.1 Apodemus speciosus
CACACACACACACACACACACACATTTCCAATAAGAAACCTAAAAAGGTCATATTCTGAAAAGAAAATAATACTTTAGTAGGAAAATGACACCGTTGCCCACAAGTGGTCTTTCCTACACATGAGAGTCGAGCCCCAAGTCCCACTTAGCACTTTCCACAGCAAAGAAAGAAATCTGAATCACTTCAAGACTTCTCTCTAGTTTCAAAGTCACCTCTTAAAGCAGTTGTTGAATTTCATTAATCTTGTAATGGAATGACATAAAACTTGAATAAAGTGTCCACACAATAAGGACATTCGCTATCAGTGAAACAGCAAAGAAAACTGCATTAAAGACTTACACTAAAATCAACTTT
Organism: Apodemus speciosus; assembly: GCA_002335545.1. NCBI lineage: Eukaryota > Metazoa > Chordata > Mammalia > Rodentia > Muridae > Apodemus > Apodemus speciosus. The sequence goes on from BDUI01000144.1 coordinate 151,990, forward strand.
GATAGCATAACTTTTGTAAAGAAGAAGAGAAGATGATACTTATATCATAAAGATATTAGTTATGAATTGGCAACCTCAATCAAATTTTAAGGTATCTGTTTAACATCACATTTTAAAGGTAAAGGCCCCCAAACTCAGTCTATATGTCTAAAATAGTAATCATAGTTATTATATTATTATTGCTTTTGAAATACTGGGAATCAAGCCCAGGGCCTCGTCCACACTAAGCAACTGCTCTACCATTCAACCATATTCTCAGTCTGATAGATCTCTGACATGTGTGTGTGTGTGTGTGTGTGTGTATATATGTTGACGTGTGTTGGTGAACATATATGAACAGTTGTTGTGCATGTGCATGTCAGGTCTTTAATTATTTACTGAGTCAGGGTCACTGACTTATTTTTTAATGGAACAATTACTTGGTCTCGAGTTATATGTATAAATATAGTTAAATATATTACTCTGACCATTATATTGTTATAGAAATTGCATCCTTCCACACTTCACAAGTCCACTAGGCATTTAACTTGTTTAAACTGAACTCAGAATTATAATCAATATACTTGTTGGATGCTTATTTGGAATTTAAGCAGGTTTTCTTTTTTGTTTTGTTTCTGAGATAGGGTCTCACTCTGTAATCCAGGCTAGTCTTGAATTTACAGTGATCCTTCTGCCTCAATCTCTCTGGTATTCAAATTACAGGCAAGAGACACCATGGCTACAACATTTCTCAATGAAAGCATTCATTCAGATATCCTGAGTGCCTGGTAATATTGTGTGTTTGTGTCCCTGTGTATGTCTGTGTCCATGTATGCCAGTGACTACAGAAGACAGATATTTTGAGCCYGGGCTTTGTGATATATCATGTGATTCAAAGCTTGGATCATGTAGTCTTAAGTGGGAGAGATGATTACAATAAGCATACTAACCAGGCCTGGGCAATATAATGAGACTGTCTCAAAATAGAAAAGTAAAAAATGGGCTGGGCATATATCTTGGTGCAAGGACATTTGCTTAGCATGTTGAAGGCTTTTGGTATCCAATACCCAGAAAGACAAAAAAAAAAAGAATAATTAATAAGTCATTTAAATATGTTAAAATTGATAGTTGTTATGAAAAAGATGTTTAAAGTTACAAATTACCTTTCATGACTTGCATTCATGGTACATTGTCTAGCCCCAAAATTGATGTTCTTGTGGGTCTTGTATTCTAAGTGAGAGTGATGATAAAAATAAACATGGGAGCTGGGCTGGTGGTGTAGACCTATCCTTCCAACTGTTCTGAAGTCTAGATCCCAAGTGACAAAACACCTAAACTGAAAGAAAAAACAAAACAGGTATTTAGAGGGTGTTTGCCTTATGAAAGAAATTCAGGCACAGGGTCTAGGGCAGAAGCCTTTGTTGCTGAGCTTCCAAGGTGGTCCCGAGGGTAGATCTCACTAGGAGACAAAAATCAGAGCATAAAGGAATTGTCATTGTGGCTATCTAAAGAGAAAGCACTTTGTGTGGAGGGTCCAGGCAGTGCAAGATCTCAAAGGCGAGAACGCGCCTGGAAGTATATGGCAATCAGTGAGGAGGGCACTCTGTTTGGGGAGAAGGAAGGAGGGGGAGGGGAGGTTCTGGGCAGATCTGAAGCTCTGAAGGCCATTGCAAGGACTTTGGCTTTTGCTGAAATAAAATGAGGAACCATGTGACCTCTTAGTTATAACATTTGAAGGTATTTAGGGAACAATTAAATGTGAAAATGTGTACATTACGGTATTTATTTTAAAGCCTTAATGCTATAGTCTCATTTTAGCATTCATTCTGAGGCAAGTTCTATTGACAATTTACTGCTATAAAACTCCTCCAGGGTAGCAAATAAACATAAGTACAGTTTCCTTCCTTCTTATTCATTTTCTTTCTATAGATGTTTTCCACTTTTGTATGTTCTCAAAACTATTTTGATATCCATTTGAGATCTTTTAAGCTAAGTGTTTAAGCTTGTGTATACTTAGTGTTCTACTATTCATTAATATTTACTCATTTTTGTTTTTGTTGTTTTGAAAAAGGGCCTCAAACTCGTTATGTGGCCAAGGATAACCTTGAACTCCTGATCCTCCTGCTCAGTGCTAGGTGTATACTATTATTATGCCTGGATATTAATATTCTAATATACCATGTTAGTTTTGTTTTTACACTTACTTATATGTTTGTTTGTCTGTTTGGTATGTGTGTGTGTATGCATGTGCACAAGCCATGAAACACACGCGGAGGTCAGAGGCTTCTAAACTTTTAGAATTCTGTCATGTGTGTTTGGAGAATCAAATTCAAGTTGTCAAGGTTAGTGTTGAATTTGTAGCAATTGTCCTGCCTCAGTATCTGAAATGCTAAGATTATTGGTGTTCACTGTTATACTTATCTTAATTCTAAAGTGTTCTTGAACAAAATAAATATTGTAATGTCTTGTTTAAAACACTTTATGATGAAGGCAGATAATGTCACAAATGCCATTACTTTGGCCTTTTATGAGTAAAAATATTTCAAGGGTCAATGTATACCATTATGTAATGTCTTTCATTTTCTTTCCATTTAATGAAGTCTTGCTCATTCATCTCTAATCTCTCTTCCAAGGGAACCAGAAAGCAGTTTGTTACTTGACATTTCTGTGACTTTTTTTGTTCATTAAAAGGTTTGTTTGTTGTTTTAGATTAGCGGGCGAACTTTTAGTGAACAAGACTAGATTCAGTCTTGGATAAAGATCTGACCAGTAAGGTATGACTACTTTTCCTCTCTGTATTTAGGGACATTGCAGTGTTTCAGGTGCCTGGCATTGAATTGAGCACAGATCCTAGTCTTAAGAGATACTCTTTACACACTTGTTAAACAAGTGCTCATTTTGTGGCAGCTCTTTCATTCGATTCTTAGAGACTTCATATGCTGCCTATCCCTAGAGCACTGGCATTTTAAGAGACTGCCTGCCAGAGGAAGTGGGTAACCTCTGCCTAAAGATATGAGCTGTTAATGGTTAAATACCAGAACCAGAAGAAATTATTTTAAAGAGAGGAATTTTCCTAGAGAGATCCCTTCAGCCACATCAGTGGCTAGCTGTATACTCTATCATCAGGCCATAAGGGAGTTGAGGAATTAAGAGTTGCATCTGGTAAATAGCCTTTGGATATAACGTCCTGAATTATTTTTATTTCTCAATTCCTGTGTGAAAAAGTGCCTGGAGGCCTTAGGTCTATAGAGACTCTTACTATTATAGACAGATTATGGAGTGTGGAAGCTGCCCACTGGAATTTTCAGAGTTTCGTGTCTTAGAGCAAGGAACTGGACCAGGGGCACATAGGCTAGTGGAAGAAAGAAAGGGCAGTTTATTAAGGAAGAAAAGCTTGAGCCAGAGCTGGAGAAAGAACAAAGGCTCCAAACTTGGACCATGGTGGTTATGAGTCTTTATAGGTTATTTACACAGATCCTGCCTTTCCTCACATGTGTATGCCATGTGCTTTTCTCAGCTATGTTCTAACTATTACATGTGTTCTTTGGTGGTGAAAATGGAGGTTCCAGAGCGTTTTCTGTCACTGATTGTAAATCTCTCCACCCTACTATTCTGCTATATGACCAATCTATAGACTTTTTGATTATTGATTGTATGACTTGGGAAGACTTTAAAAACTGCCAAATGATACCAAATGCATCAGTATCGTTTTGACTCCCCCTCCCCCCACCATGCCTCTGTTATCTCATAGGCTGACCACAGTTGTGACTGGAAGAAGAGGAAGGGTGGCCTCTAAGCTGTCACAATGCCTACAGCAGCATCATTTTGTGAGTCTTAGGTTTAGTTAGACTGTCTGTGGTAAGGATCAGATATCCTTTTAAGTCGTGGTTCCTACACTCAGAAGAGATTGGTATATTAAAGTATATAACATTAATAGTCACCAGAAAACCAAAGCTGGGCACAAGTTAAAGTGGCAAAGGCAAATTTTACCCAGGGCTAGCATAACAAAAGAGACCCAGGTACAGAGGCAGCCTCTGTTCTAAATACACTAGGGATAGGTGGGGATTTATAGTCAAGAAACATGGGGCCCATCGTTGATGCCAACATGGGTGAATTTTGGTAGCACAAACCTCGAAAGATTCGTGCTGAAGGCAGGCCAGAATGAATAGATACCAAAGGTAGGGGCTGAAATATTTTTGTAGATAGGGTGTGATTGTGTATGTGTGGGTTCTTGCTAAACTACCTTGGCGATTGCTAAACCTAGAGTTTACAAAGATGTGCACACATAGCACATGGGCCAAGGGAAAGGCACAAAAGTCTGACTAAGGTTTGGTTTAAACAAGGATCTTTGTCACATGGTCCGCTGTATGCAAACATACTTGAACAGGGGCTAGGTGGGGTATATACCTGGACCCAGGAATTTTGCAGGAGTCTCTCTTTCAGTTTCTTGACAGAAATATATGATCAGGCCACAACACTACTTTGAGGATAGCCCTGCTTCCATCTTGGTGGACCTCTTTCTTTCTTTCTTTCTTTCTTTCTTTCTTTCTTTCTTTCTTTCTTTCTTCCTTCCTTCCTTCCTTCCTTCCTTCCTTCCTTCCTTCCTTCCTTTCTTTCTTATCCTTTGACCTCCAATAGAAGATAGGACAACAGTTCATTGCACATACTGTCCATGAAACAAAACAAAAACCAAAAACAAAGGAAAGTTTATTCTGAGGCAACTTTGAGTGAATATTGCTTAGTAATACAGATTCGAGTTTCCCAGAATTACACAGTCTATTGTGGAAAAGGTTTACGCGTGGTCTTGTAGCCATAGAACAAAAGATCATAAATCAATACATTTGACAAATACAGGTGGGCAGACTACAGCACAGCAGGAAAATCTCTTTTGAGCATTGCTGAAAAGCCAGTCGTTGGCTAAATTTAACAATACATTCCAAACGTTTTACAATAACAGCCACAAAGATCTTAGGTCAGCTACAGAGGTCGGTAATGAGCGGTTTTTAAAGGACCTAAAGATAGTCCAAGATAATTTTGGCTACTGATCACTCATCTTTCTGTAAAGTCACTTTGAACAGTCTTCAACACAGATGTAGTTTTTCCAATGAACTTGAGTTTAGAGTAGAAAGAAGACACTTATGCTTGCGCTTTCAGGGGCTGAATCTCCTGGCTGCTGGGATGGGCTGAGCTCAGAGAAGCTGCACAGGGCGCTCCCCGCGGCACTTGTTCCGCCTTCTTCCTTTCATTGGCTGAGATTCTCCACGCATCACGTCGGCGACCCCGGCGTGCCCTCCAGGTGGGCGGGACTCTAGACGCTCAAGGCGGGGCCTGTGCGCACGCGCAGAGGAACGGGTCTGGGTCCGGGCGGGGGAGGAAGGGGTGGTGTTCCCGGTTTCCCGGGTTACCTGAGGGGGCGGGGGTGAGAGCTCACGCTGGACGGGCAGCGGTGGTGAGTCCGGGTTCTCTTGCACAGGTGAGAGCGCGCGGCGGACCACAGAGCTGAGGTAAAGATGGCAGTGGCAGCGGCCGCGGCAGCGGGCTACTTTAGAGGGTCAGGGTCTTGACCTCAGCGGGGCATGGCGGGAAGGTGGCGGTCCGCCCGGGCGGGGTCGTGCCGCGCTGAGAGAACGGGTGGTGCCCGGAGCTCGGCCCGGCTGGGGTTCGCTTGCACTCCGAGCTCTGCACGGTTGCTGACTGAGGCGGTCCCGGGGCCCCGAGGGCTGTGGCGGCGGCGCCGACCCCTTACTAACTTTACTTACCGGCCGGCTGGTGCGGCGGGCCGGTGTCCTCAGGGGGCGCTTCACCTCGGGGAGCGCACGTCCGGGACCGCCGCTACCCTCAGCCTGCCGGGTCCTTTCCAGCAGGTGACTGCGGGAGCTGACAGGTTCAGGGCATCTCGCTTCGCGCTGCGGGCCCATTTGTCACCCCCACCCTGGGGCTCCTGAGCCCCTGCTGCCCCTTCCCTTCCCGTGACACCTGCTGCGGGACTCCGCAAACAACCCCTCGTGGTTCCCGCGCGCCTCTGGAGCGGTGGCTGAGATGCTAATAAAATTGGGACACGACCTAGGGAGATTTCCCCTGCCACGGGAGGCCTAGGGTTCATGATAGAGGGTTGGAGCTCAGGCGGTCAAGAAAAGTGCCCTCATCCAATCCTCAGAGGGATAAACAAAACAGCAAAACATCCTTGATACGAGCGCGCGCGCGCGCGCGCGCACACACACACACACACACACACACACACACACACGCACGCACGCACGCACTCACGGAGGGAGGGAGAGAGAGACAGACAGACAGAGACAGACAGAGACAACTCTTGCTTGGTAGTTGATGGTGTGAGAAAAATTTTTTAGGGTGTTGACTCGTATTGAATACACATTTGTGTTGAATTCTGGCCAGTATTTCCTTAAGGATCAAATTCATTTTGCATTTTCTCCAGGGTTTGTTTAACAGATTGATATGGCACATTGATTTAAGCCTTTTCTCCCTGAAGGCTTTTGGCTGGTATGCCATTACTTTTAACTTCCATACCTAGTAACTTTGTACTAATAAAGATGTTGGCGCTTAGCTTTTATTATGTGGCTAGTTGATAGGGGATATCTGTTTTTAAAGTGCTTTGCAAGTAGCTTTTTTGTTGCTCTTTGCAGTTATCCACATTGATACTAATAATACATACAGATATTGAGAGACTTTGTAAGAGAGAGGACATAAAGGAGAGATGAGTTTCTGTAATTTAGTTTCCATTAAAATACTTCTCAGACAATAAGTTGCTTATACAGCATATGCATTTAGTAAAGATCTATTTAAGTACCTTTTGTGGGCCAGACACTTTTTATAAACTGATAAATACCCCCCTCTCTTGGGTCATACATCTTCTGGAAGAACCTCAGATCATAAATAAATATGCCTTGTCAGATGATGTTAAAGGACTTTGAGAAAAAGCAGGGAGAATAAAGAGCCAGAAACGGGTTGCAATTTGATTAGAGGTAGTTAGGAAAGGCCTTCTGGAAAAAAATGACATTTAATAACCGGAAGGAAGTGAGGGGGTGATCCGTGCTCTTTTCTGAGGGAAGGACATACAGTGAGAGAGCCACTTGTAAAAGCCCTAAGGCAGTAGTGTGGAGACTGGAGTCTGAAGAGAACTGAGAGGCTGGTCTGGCTGTGTTGTAGAGTGCTGACAGATTAAAAGGGTGAGAGGTCAGCCTTTATCAGCCTTTGTAGGGAGAGGAGTCCTCTTTTTGATTACTGATATAATCAAACTTGATTTTCAAAGGAGCCATAGTATACTATGGCTAATTGGAAAATATTCTGCTATTTGGGAGAAGGGTTAGCAGGAACAGAAGCAGAGATACCAACTCTGGGAATATTAGTAAGTATAATGCTGCCAGAAATTATTTAGAAATTTGTAGCTGTGCTGAGAGGTTATTGACTTTTTAATACATTGTGTATAGGACAGCAACAATTTTGTCTTTACCAAGAATGATAGAATAGGGAGGTACTGAGAACTTTCTGAGAATGGGTTTGGTTGGGAGGTTAGGTTTTAGGTGATAAAACTAAACATCCAAGTGGAAATTATTCATAATAGACATTAGTGACTTTGCATTGCAGAAATTTTTATGTTGCCTTGACTATTCCAGGAGCTTAACCATTTTGCCCATAAATGGACAATTTTCATTTCATGCTTACTTCTTTTTTTCTTCTAGTGTTGGGAATCAAACCCAGTACCCAGAGCATGCATACTCTTACTAAGCCCTTTCCCTGGCTCATTTTTTTTTTTTTTTTTAGTTCTTTTTAACCAACCTAGTCATTTATATTCCCAAATGTAGCTTTGGTTCTATTTATTTTGCTTGGATTTAGTCCATGTGTTTGTTCGTTTTAGTCATAGAAAAAGCCATATAAAACTCCAGAGTATTTTTTATAGTCTGCTGCAATATTTAACTTGAACACCTTCATCTGATTTTTTTGAATTATTTTTAGATGCCTATTAAAAAGAATTTTAGTCCCTGAAATATTATCAGGTGTGGCTTTTCTTGGCCATTTGTGAAATTACAATGTAAATGACCTGCATTTTTAAAATGATTTTCTAATAAACAAAGAGATTATCTTAATTCTTTTGTTATACAGATGACTTGAAATAAATGGACCATTGCATTCTAAATGGAGACTTTTTTTAACATCAGAATATAAAGTATTAGACCAGTAGACTTGGATCTGTAAAGCTTGATTAAATRGAGACTTTTTTTAACATCAGAATATAAAGGATTAGACCAGTAGACTTGGATCTGTAAAGCTGGATTAAATGGAGACTTTTTTAACATCAGAATATAAAGTATTAGACCAGTAGACTTGGATCTGTNGATTAAATGGAGACTTTTTTAACATCAGAATATAAAGTATTAGACCAGTAGACTTGGATCTGTAAAGCTTGATTAAATGGAGACTTTTTTAACATCAGAATATAAAGGATTAGACCAGTAGACTTGGGTCTGTAAAGTATTAGACCAGTAGACTTGGATCTGTAAAGCGTGATGGAGCATCTCTGTAGTCCCAGCTACTTGGGACGCTGAAGCAGGAGGATCACATGTGTGAGACTAGCCCGGACAGCTTAACAGCTTAGTGAGGCTCTGTCTCAAAAATGAGAAAATTGGGTTGAGAATGTGGCATGGTGGTAGAGTACCTGTCTGGCATGCACAGGGCCCTGGGTTTAATCTCCAGTACTGTGAAAGAAAACAACAACAACAAAATACTTATATCAGAAAATATGTAGTCCTGAGGTCTACTCAGAAAATAACTGATACTTTATAATAAATTTTCAGCATATCTATCCTCTATTAGATTAGTAAGTGTAAACTGATTGTGGAGTCAGTGATGCAACTCTATTCTCATTGGTACTATTTTTCATTGTTGCTTCTCATCGATGTTTGTCCTTGTACCTCTTAATTCCCGTGGTCTTGCTTATAATAATTGAGAGAGATGTGATACATTTGCAATTTTTGAATGCTTACTAAGTCTAAACACTGGAAAGAATAGAGTAAGAAAAAAAAAGGACCTAATAACATGAAATAGTAATGCTTAAAACCAGATGTCTTGATTAGTTAAGAAAGAAGTAAAATTATTTTCCAAAAGGATAGTCATTGTTTCATTCAAATATTCGTCTTTGAAATTGAAACCCACAGTGGTGAGGAAGTGAGAGCTTCTAGCCATTTTAAATGAATGGAAAAATTAGATGAACACTATGGTTCCACATACACGAAGTCATTTTTATAGAGCTGTTTTTACTGCTCTTTGAAAAGCAAAGAGCCATTTATACAGTGGATTACTAATTAGTAATTGAGGAATGGACTAAAAGATCAAACAACATAATTATGCTCTGTGWAGAAAGCCAGGCACCCCCAATACACTTATGTGTGGGCACACACACACACACACACACACACACACACACAATTTTAACCCAACAACAATAACAAAAAAACCACTATGTACTTTGTAGTTCCATCTAGAAAATGTGTTCTTATCTATAGTGGCAGAAATATCAGTGGTGGGCTAGGTATAGGTAAGGTCAGGGGAGGAAGCATAGAAGGGAGGACGTACTAGGAAACTACAGGGAGTGACAGACTGGTTCCACTATTTTGATTATAACAATGGTTTCATGGGTGTACACATATGTTGAAGCTGAACAAATTATATACTTTAAAGATGTACAGTGTGTTACATGCCAATTACACCTTATGAAGTTGTATTTAAAAGATTTAAATATGTATGTGTGCTGGGAACAAAACTTGGGTTCTTTGCGAGACCAGCAAGTGCTCTTAACTTCCGAACCATCACTCTAGCTCCTGGGAGATGTTTGTTTTTTTTTTTTTTTTTTTTTTTTTTTTTTTTTTTTTTTTTTTT
>BDUI01000144.1:162922-177611 GCA_002335545.1 Apodemus speciosus
GTGTGTGTGTGTGTGTGTGTGTGTGTGTGTGTGCACACGTGCATGCCTGCGCATGCATGTGTTGCAGCTGGGGTCTGAGTGCCAAGCAAGGGCTCTGACACTGAGCTATATCCTAAGTCTTGACTTGTGATTTCTTAAAGATTAAAATTCTTTGTTGCTTTTTCTATTTCCTCTTAATGATGTTTCCAAACACAGTAATGCTGATAATTATTCTTGCATTTTCTCCTGTTAACTTTATTTAAATGTTTTGAAGACTATTTTTAAAGTCATTTGTTTCAAGTTACTGGCATAATCTTCTCTATTCCTTGTATTTTATATTTATTTAAATGTGACTGAGAGAAAGTATGTCTGTGTGTCTGTGTGTAGGCACGAGTCATGGAGGTTAGAGAACAACTTTGAGGAGTCTGTTCTCTGCTTCCACTATGTAGGTATTATTAGTTTTTTGAGACAGGGTTTCTCTGTGTAGCCCTGGTTGTCCTGGAACTCATTTTGTAGGCCAGGCTGGCCTCAAACTTAGGAATCTGCCTGCCTTTGTCTCCCAAGTGCTGGGATTAAAGGCGTGTGCCACCACTGCCCGGCTCATTCTTATTTTTTTATAGTATTTATTTTGTTTGTATGTATGTGAACCTGAGTCAGTGTAAGTGCAGCACATATGTGATGGTGCCCACAGGATCAGAACAGGGTGTTAGATTCCTTGGAGCTGGAGTGAAAAGCTGTTGAGTCTCCTGATGTGGGTGCTGGGAACAGAAACTGGGTCCTCTGCAAGAGCAGCAAGTGCTCTTAACTGTCAAGCCATCTTTCCAGCCCTACTCCTCATTTTTATTTTTTATTTTTTAAATAAAATACTAGCATTGTTTTGGCAAAATCTGGTTTTACTCATATTAAGGAAACATTGTAAATGGATCTTCATGCTTGTTACATTTTTTTATTGGTGTATTGTCATGAAATTTCACAGCCCAAAGAGACATTTAGAAATTATCTAGTGTCAATTTTTCTGAATATAGGAATAATAGGGGACAGGCTGGGATTAATAATATATACCCAGTTCTGGGGATTCAGGAGGCTAGATCAGGAGTATCCTAAGTTTGGAGTGACCTGGACTGATTGGCTGATCCTGTTTCAAAACAAGTCCACAAACTAACATCAAACCAACAGTTAAAAAGTGGGGGTGGGGGGTCATAAATATTTGAGGAAAAACAAAAGCTCAAAAATATCTTTTATTTTTAGTGTGACATTTCATCTACTGTATTACTAATACCCTGAACATTTTTGTGTGTTTTAGGAATGTAATTCTGTAGCCAAAATATATTTGAATACTCTAGGAACCTGTAGCAATTGGCTTCTAGCATGTGGTTCATGGATAATTTTATTTTTATTTATGTGTCTCTAATTATTATTATTATTATTGTTATTATTATTATTATTATTATTATTATTATTATTATTATTATTGATGGTGTCTCACTAGCCATGGCTAGCCTAGAATTCGCTAGCTTGAACTTGGGGCAGATCTCATATTTTAACCTCTCAGGTGCTAGAATTGCATACGTGTGCCACTATGCTGAGCTTACCTGCCCATATTCTTAACATAGGGATAGAAACTTATTGTGATGAGAGTAGGTTAGATTTGAAAAATATTTTCTCAGAAAATATTTCTTTTTTGCTTCAGTTCTCCCAGACCCTGTGTTCATCTCCCCTAACTACCCTCTTCATGGATAGTTAGAGAGCTTTCTTAGCTTTCTTGGAGTGAAATATAACAAGAAACATATTTTTCTATATATGACTGCATCAACTAAATTCATCTTTTTTTTGTTAAGGGGTAGCTAGTTGTATTGCCTATGCAGACATGTAAGAATAAGAGAAAAGTAGTGCTGTCTAAACTTCCAAGGTGTTGTCTAGGTTGTCTTTAATCTCATCATGGTTCTGTGTGGCTTTCTAAGACTGATTATAGGTTTGAGCCTCCTACCTGACTTACTAGGTATCTTTAAGGTTTATGAATATCTATGTTTAGTATTCCTAGACCTTATTTTGTGGAATCTTTTGCATATGTCAGAAAAACATAAAACTTGATCATTATGATTTTGCTATAGAAATTATTTTATTATTTTCACTTTACATTAGGTTTAGGCTTCAAATGATTTCTTCAATGTTTCTTCAACAGGTATGAAGAGCTATGCCTATAATAAAAGTTTAAGAACTTTTTAAAAAGCCTGTAGTCTTTGAATTATAATCTTTAATATAATACAAATGATATATCAATTTTTTCCATTAATTTATTTGTTCACTTTACATCCCAATCACAACTCCCCTTCAACTTCCTCCCCCCTACACCCCTTCTGCTTCTCCTCTGAGAAGGAGAGGCTCCCCTGGGTACCAGCCTACTCTGGTACATCAAGTCACTGCAGGACTGGGCACATCCTTTTTCACTGAGGCCATCTAGGTAGCCCAGTAAGGGGAACAGGATCCAGAGGCAACAGAGTCAAAAGACACCCCTGTTCCAGTTGTTGGGGGACCTACATGAAGATCAAGCTGTGCATATGCAGTATATGTCTATGTGAGGAGCCTAGGGCTAGCCCACATATGCTCTTTGGTTGATGGTTTAGTCTCTGGGAGTCCCCAAGTGTCCAGGTTAGTTGACTCTGTTAGTCTTTGTGGAGTTCCCTCCTGTTCACTCTGGGACCCTCAATCCTTCTCCCCAACTCTTTCATAAGGCTCCCTGAATTTCATCTGTTTGGTTGAAGGTCTCTGCTTCTGTTTTGGTTAGCTACTGGGTGGCCAGAGATCTGGGATGGGGGATGGGATGAGGAAAGTTATGTCTATGGGAATGACTCTAGTTGAAACTCCTAGCAGTGGGGGATATGGAGCTGGAAGTGACCTCCTGTAGCCAGGCAGGACTCCCAGTGGAGGGATAAGGACACCAATCCATTCACAAAACCTTCAACCCCAAATTTGTCCTGCCTATAAAAGCTGCAAGGACAAAGATGGAACAGAGACTGAGGGAATGGGCAACCAGTGACTGGCCCAACTTGAGACCCAATCCGTGGGTAAGAACCAATCCCTAGCACTGCTAATGTTTCTCTGTTATGCTTACAGACAGGAACCTAGCATGACTGTCCCCCTAGAGGCTCCATTCAGCTGCTGACCAATATCAACTTTTACTTCTATTTTTTTTTTTTAAAGATAGTAAACTTTGCTAAGGATTTTAAGAGTTTGTGTAGCACCTTTCTTAGTACTTCACAGCTAGCTGTGGAATAAAAAAAGGGTTTTCTAAGTTCATATTAGAGCCCTAGCTTGGGAAAGTTTTTAAAAAGTTTTTATTGAGTGTTTTCTATCAAAGTTAGCATTAAGTGAGTTGGTATTTATTGACTTCTTACTGTTTATAGCATGTGTTAAGCAATGATGGTATTTTTCTTTTAAAATAAGACCTGGATTAAAAAAATCTTTTAAAAAAGATTTAATTTAATTTACATTTTGCCTGAATGTGTATCTGTGTACAACATGTATGCAGTACTCAAAGAAACCAGAAGAATGTCAAATCCTATGGAACTGGAGTTAACAGATGGTTGTAAGGTAGGTACTGAAATTTGAACCCAGGGCCTCTGGAAGAGTAACCAGTACTCTTAACTACTGACCCTCTGGGATTCCTTCTTAAGAAAGTGTAATTTAGTTTGTAAAGAAAGAATATAAGTATATGGTATACTGTGATGAATGATAATATAAAGGCATTTAGAAAAGAAATTATTAGTAATTTCCATGGCAAGAGCAACATGATAAAGCAGTGAAGCAGTGTGGAGGAATTGTACACCTTTGGGGAAGAACTGTAGAGGAGGTGTTCCTGTGTGTTAGTTGTGTAGAGAGACTGGAATGATAAAATGGTGGAGGCTATTGCATGCTCTAAGAAAGATATTAGGGTCTCATTTCCCACGAATTAGAATGTCGTTAAATTAGAGTGAGTTAGAACTTCAAGGAATATGAGTGACATTTTTTAAAAAGCAGTTGTAAGATTTAGGTTGGCTAGAAAACAGACCAGAGGCAGGAGATGAGGGCCCAGGAGTGCTTAAAATAAAGCTCGAGAGGAAGGGGCCAGATTCGGTGATAATGATAATAGCTAATAATTACTAATCTTTAATCTGCCAGCTATTTGTGTTCTGAATGGAATGTTTCATTTAATTTTAATAACCCTGCCTCACAAATAACTTTCTAAAAGCTTACCTACATAAGAAACAAGGGATCTCTTGAGAAGAAAAATTAGCTCATCCCAAATTATTGCTGTTGACTCCCTGAAATATAGAAGGAAAAGAAAATTTAGACACTGTCACTTTCTTAGATTTTTTTCCCTCTACACAAAATTATTCTAAATATATTTAGCTGAGTGTTCTTTATTTGAACAGCCTACACTGTGCCATGTAACATAAAAATATTTCATTAAACACATTTGCTAATTTGACTTAACCTAAATGCACAATACAGAATAAATGTGGGAGCAGCACCACCATTTTTTCCTCTTTCACTTCTTGAGGATTAGCATAGCTCCACATTTGTAATGTTGAACATCTAGGTCACAGCCAATTTTTACAAAGCCCTGTGATGCTGAAATTCAAAGTAACACCTCTTGTTAAGATGTAAATTTTTTCTATGAGGAGTAGCATCCTCTCAGGTCACTTACTTGTTTGTATAAAAGAAAAACAAGAAAATATAAGAGAAGTAATAATAAGTTGACACATTTTTCTGTAAAAGAGAAAGAAGAGAAGAGAGAGAAGAGAAAGAAGAGAAGAGAGAGAAGAGAAAGAAGAGAAGAGAGAATAAAGAAATTGAAAGTTAGGGCAGCAGGAAACTTGTGATGCTTAGGGCTGAGACAGCCTAGCTATACATAAGTCTAGACCTGGTCACTATATTGCTTGATAGTTACCCTTCTGAAAGACACAGCTGTGAGACGTCTCCCTGAAATTCATGCAATATCAGGAAAAACATGAGGTAAGAATCTGTACACCCAGCTTTAAACTTAGCCTTAGTTAGTCCTTGATACATAGATAAACTGTAGATAAATTCTTTGCCAGAATGTAATGTGAATTGCCTCTAGTCTAATTCTTCACAGAGTACTCATTCTTATTTGAAACCTCATGAGCTTGGCCTTCATTGTCCCATTCTTGTTGGTGCTTCCCACCAGAATGGCTCATTAAGCTTTGCTTATACTGGTCTAGATAGTTTCTAACCCATAGCTCCCAAATTTCCGTTCTCATAAATCACTCCCAAAGGCATAAGAACCACATGTTTGGGCTTAGACACAACAAAAACTCCACTTCCTTGGTATCAGTTCGTATTAATTTTGCAGAACTGTGACCAAAATACCCAAGAGAAAATCCTAAAGGAGTAAAGGTTTTGGTTTACAGATTCAGAGTGTTCAATCGATAGTTAATTGAGTAGAAGATCTTAACAGTGGCAGTATGTGACAAAGGAGGTAGAGACAAAGAAATAGATAATCATTATAAAATAAAAATTTAAAGCTGCCTATATTATTAAAAATATGTAAATGTTTGTAATGTGCTTTCTGTTTTTAAATCTTTGGTTGGAAATCTGATGGCTGTTAGCACATGAAGCATTGATCAGAAAGTTACAATGCAGCACATATATCAACAGATGCTCTCTTGCTTGTATGATTCAATTTAATCAATATGCTTTATTATTTTTTAAAGAGAAGTTTGGGCTGGGGAGATGGCTTAGTGTGTAACATTTTTTATCTACAAGTTTGAGGACCTGTGTTTAGATTCCTGGTCCCTACATAAAAAGTGGTCATAGCAGTGCATTCTTTAATCCAGCACTGGAGTGAGGGGTTCGAGATAGGAGGATGGCCAGTGAGTCTGACCAGCTGGTGAGCTGTAGGTGCAGAGAGAGGTATGCGGGAAGGAGAGAGAAAAAGGAGAGAAGGGGGAAAAGCAGGAAATGGGGGAAAGAGGTAAGGGAAGGAGAGGAGGAGGGAAGTGGAGAGGATCCTATCTCAAAAAATAAGGCAGAGAAAGATTAAGATACCTGATGTTGACCTCTGACTTCTACAAGCACGCATATATATGTATAAATATGCATGGGAATAAGAAAATTCACACAAATAATAAATGTCTCCATCCTCTATTATTTATTCACATTTACAATGATTGAACAAAGTTTCGACTTTGTATAACATTTTGTTTTTTTTCATGTGTAAATACTCGTACTATGGCTGAACTCCCTGGGAGAAGGGCCAGGCACAGCCAGTTAGAGATATCTAGCTGTACCGCCAGGCTGTTACTTCCTTAGAACCGAAAAATATGACTTGTTTCCCAAAAGTTTTCAAACAAAAATGAGATCCATTATTTTTAAATAAAACAAAAACTTTTCTTGGCCTATGGCCTCTCTTTGTAGCATCCCCCTATATTTTCTTCTTTCCTAGTCTGGTTTTCTCAAAAAAGTGATCTGGATTTATACTATTTACTCATTCCACCCTGTGTTGGAAACTGTGGGTAGAGTTGACAAGGTTGTTTTAAGAAGTTTTGGGATTGAAATGCACAGCATAATGAATTCAGTCTTAGTAGTTACTGCAAAGAAGTTCCTCACTGGCCTAATGGTTAGAGTCATAGCTCATTTACCAGGTGCGGTTTGCCCTGGTAGYCATTCTGCACATATACTTTAGCTCTTCTGTTATTTGATGCCCAGGTGGCAACACCAACAGCTCCGCCAATCATTGAGAGAGTTGTTCTGACTCCCTTGACTCCTCTTCTCTTTTCCCAATCTAATCTGTCATCAAAATTATGCCCTTGCAACTCCTAAATAAACATTTATTAAAACTGTACTCTTCTACTGTTGCTTAGGAAAAATGGTCTCACCTTTTACTTGAAAACTTATAGCACTCTTCAAATTGATTTACATGATGCTATTTTTTCCCCTGAACTCTTGCTTCTGCTTTGATACAAGAGTGATCTATCTGTTCAACATTGACTGTTTAAAGTTAGTCCTGGGCTTTCTATTAGGGCTGTTCACCAAAATCTCTTAGGAAGCTTCTTGAATGTGTTGCTGATGGGCCATCTTCAGCTTAGGGGATTGGAGTCTTTGAAGGTGAAACACTGGAAAGTGTGTGGATGATTCTGACACCCACTAGCTAGTGGATTAAGTTCTTGGTATAATGTCAAAAGTCTCTTCTCCTTTTGGTTTCCACCTTCTACTCCAACCTCCTTTTCCCTGTATCTTGTACTATAATTACAATACCAAACTCAGTATAATGTCCTCAGTGACTTAACTGGAACTGCCTTCTGTCTAAAATACTTTTTGTCCTCACTTTCTCCCATCATTTGTCCATCTTCTACTTAAAGATCTTTTAACTTAAAGTTTACCTCTTTCAGGAAGCTTTCTGGACTTTTGGTCAGGCACCCTTAGCAGTTTTCAGGATCCTCAGTACTGGCTTTTCTTTGTCACTGTATCATGAGCTTCTTGTGGTAGAAACTGGAAATATATGAAAGAAAAAGAGATAGGAAAATGAATTTAGGTAAATGGTCTGGCTTTAAAATAGCATGTGCAGAAGGGAAAAAGGATATGAAACTAAATAATATGCACACATAAGACACAAAAGGAAAACACATTCCACAAATAAAAATTAACAAACTGATCCTGTAATTGGATTCAAAGAATAAGCTAAAGTTCTCAGCTTCCATTCTTCATTTTCTCTGACTAGGAGAGAATGATCTATAGGCAGACTAATAAAGATTATAGTGAGAAACATAAGAGAAAATTGAAACCCAAGGCGAAAGAGGAGATCTAGGCCCTCTGGCTAATCTAAATGGATTCACACCTTAGGGTCAGATTCCACGCAGATTTGTTAATGTTTTTGCTAAACTGGTAATCTTTGAGGAATTGTAATAAACATGGAAACTTGTAAGATGCTGTGGAAGTGCACTGTTCCAAAATTTAAGAGAATTAAGATTCCATAGGTTTTAGTGAACTTGACATTATTCCCATAAAGTTCTAGAGATGATCTTAAAATATTGGTAGATATTTACACACAGGAAAGGTGAGCAGTAATTTGCATCAGTTCTCTAAGAAGAACTTATAATATAGCTCATTCTGCTCCCTTTGAAGACGGGTACAGCTACAGCTGTAGTGTATGTAGATTTCTGTGGGAAGTTAACTGAGCTGTTGTGGCACTGTTCACTAGTGGTGTGGACTGCACCTACTCTAATTCTCCCGAAGCTCCATGTGCTCTGGCATGACTCCTTGCTCCATTTCCTGTCTGCTTCATTTTCCAGAGCTTATTATAATGTTTGATCAAGACTGTGTGCCAAGATACTCAAGGCAGGTCTTTGGACTTTAAATATTTTGAACAGTTGAGGATTACTTTTATTTTTTTAATCCTTGTTATTAAAAATAAACCCCATAACTAATAAACATGATATGTCTTCATGTGTTCTAGGTAAAAACTATATAGCTAAACTATATAGATAGCTAAACAGAAGCATCTTACCGCTCTCAGAAGCACAAAATTTCCCTTAGCATTTTGAAGTAGCTTTCATTGTATTATACAGAAAAAAATTCAGTTTCATTTAAAGGATTCAAACAAAACAAGAAATTTTAAGAATATGAATTTTGGTAGGAATTTATCATTATTTGGTGTTGGTATTTTGAGTTCTCATATATCTTCAAATATATTGGTAATTTGTTTGAGTAATATTTATTGAGTAATAAATTGGCTGTCTGTAAGAACACTGAGTTATATATGGGTGATAGTCCACCATTCCCTAGATTTCCCTGTTTAGAAGAGTGATACTCATCTCATTCTCCCTTGTGGCTAATTTGTGCCTTATCTGGAAGTAGGAGTTAGAAAAGGAAGAGTGCTGTGATGAAGTTTATAGCTCTATATTGCAGAATTTCCTTCCCAATGACTCAGTTCTTAGAGCTAGGCTTTTATTCTTTCTTTAAATTTTTTTGTTAAGAATTTCATGTATGCATATATTGTTTTGATCAGTTCCACACCCTATTCCCTCTTTTCCAACTCCTCCCCTATCCCCACCACTGCTATTCCCTATGTTCTGTTTTCATATGTTCTGTTTCTTTCTTTCTTTTTTAAAACCCAGAGTTCACTTAGTGTTGCCAGTATGCATAGATGTGGAGCCATCTACTGGAGCATAGGAAGCCACTCAGGTGCTGTATCCCTAAAGAAAAGTGACTGCACTTCCTAGTAGTCATCAGTTGCCTATAACTCCTCAGGGGTGGAACTTCCTGACCACCTCCTCTCTTCTGAGGTTTTATCTAGCTTGATCTTGTGCAGGTCTTGTGCATTCAGTCATAGCCACTGTCAGTTTCTCTGTGAAGCTTTCCTGTTGTATTATAGAAAACAGTTTCACTATAGTCATCTGTTGCTTCTGGTCTTACAATCTTTCTATCTCCTCTTTGTATATCCCTGAGTCTTGGGAGGAAGGGCGTGATACAGATGTCCCATTTGTGGCTGAACAATCCACACTCTTTTATTCTCTGCATAATGGCCAGTTATGGGTCTCTGTTACATTACTGTCTACTACAAGCTTCTCTGATCCCAGTTGAGAGATTTACTGATTTATCATGTGTAACAATAAGGGTTTAGGAGTTGGTGCTATCTAGTTGTACTAGATATGTAGCTTTGCCCCATTCTCAGCTTGGGTGGTAGGGGCTGGGGTTGCCCACTGGGTAGTACTGCTTGTATAAGGTGTGGGACTCTGCCCTTTCCCAGATGGCAGGTTATTAGGGGTCAGCAGGTGAGTGGGCAGGCAGAGCTACCTGTGAGGTGGCTCTAAGAGGTCCTCAGCTGGCTAGGGTTTTTGTGGTTTTGGGATTACAAATAATTTATTGCCTGTTACATATATCACATATAAAAACAGGCTACAGATTTTTTTGTCAGAACTTTATTAACATTATTTGATTATTATTACCACTAATGTATCTATCTTCTTCTTATAGGTGAAGCCTTATGGTGAGACAGTTTTATCTAGTTTATGAACCAAAATTATATACAAGCTGAATGTTACAGAAGTGTTGAAAGAAAGACTGGTGAGTAACATAATAAATATTAATGGTTAGAAGACTTGCTTCAAGGTAAAATTTTGGAACTATATAGTTAAAGTAAACAGATTCTTCCTAGTAAAGTGTATATGCAGATTATTGTGGTTTATTGTAGCACATATTGCTAGGTGATTTAAAGCAGTGGTTCTCAATCTATGAGTCATAACCCTCTTGGGGTTGAATGACCCTTTCTAGGAGCTGCATATTACATATCCTGTATTAGGAAAGTTGAGAACCACTGGTTTAAAGGAAAGAAAATATTATTAAAAGGAAAAGTGCTTATAAATACTTATGATACACTTTCTATATAAAAATTTTGTATAGTAAATATTTTTATAGCTATAAACATATATAAACTGTAAAATCATGGATGGTAATGATAAGTATCAGCTAGTGTGGGTGTAGGTTTCCTGCACTGTAATCTTGGTTCCTTTGCACACACATGAATATTCACAAGCTTACCTCAACATCATACATACTACCTCTTACAAATTCTGGGTGTTAGCTGTAATCTCATATTATATATCTTATAAAAAAATACTTGGGTGTAGTTTATGTATATCTTCTGTGTTGCTCATATTATGTTTCTGTATACTTTTGAGTTTGTGAAATATTGGAAAAATTTAAGGAAAATATATGCYTATCTTTTCAGTTGATTCTCAGAATGGATAGAAAATATTCAAGTATATGAAACATTTATTCTAGGAAGTAATGAACACTTAATGTACAACATAGAAATAGGAATACCTCTAGTGCCATATTAGTGTTGTGTTCTGTTTGTGTTAATTTAATTAGGATAGAACTTTTGTAAGAATATTGCATAGAATTTCAGAACTTTTGGCATTTTGTAGATAGTGGTAATTTGTTGCCCAGCATAGTAATTATAGTCAGTGATGATATATTATATTGTTTAAAAATGTAAAACATGGGCCTTAGTATTCTCATAAGTGTAGCATAATTAAATTCATTAACTTGATTTAACCATTCCACAGTGTGTGTGTAAGTAGATATATGTGTATTTAAAATATTGTGTTGAATGCAATAAATAAAAATTTTTCAGTTTAAAAAACTAAAGAGCAAGAGAGCTAATGTGAAAAAAAGCTGTTACATGTTTGAATGTTTTTCTTGTGTTTATGTATGTGTACCATGTGCATGCCTGCTGCCTGCAGAGGCCAGAAGAGGGCGTCAGCTCTGCTGGTACTACAATTACAGAAGATTGTTAGCTGCAGATGGGCTCTAGGAACTAAATCTACGCCCTCTGCAAGAGCAGCAACTACTCTTTTTTTGTTTTCTCTTTTATTGGCTATTTTCTTTATTTACATTTCAAATGTTTTACCCTTTCCAGGTCTTCCCTCTGGAAACCCCCATTCCATCCTTTATTCCCCTGCCTCTATGAGGGTGTTTCCCCCTACCCACCCACCCAGTCCCGCCTTCCCACACTAGCATTCCTCTACACTGGGGCATTGAACCCCCACAGGACCAAGGGCCTCTCTTCCTACTGATGTCCAACAAGGCCATCGCTGCCACATATGTGGCTAGAGCCATGGGTCCCTCCATGTGCAGCAACTATACTTAAGTGCTAAGCCCTTTCCAGTCTTCTAAATTACTTCTGACCATAGATAAAGTATTCCAAAATTCTTTGAATATTATGTTGTTTGTGATTTTTTTTTTGTTTTCTGAATGGTTATACATTTTCCCTCTATATTCATTCCTTTATGGTTTTTTTTTTTTTTTTTTTTTTTTTTTTTTTTTTTTTTTTTTTTTTTTTTTTTTTTTTTTTTTTTTTTTTTATCTTAAAATCCATATTATTTGGCCCCATCTACTGCGAGAATGAAGACCATTCTCAGCAATCAGACTGTCGACATTCCAGAAAATGTCAACATCACTCTGAAGGGGTGCASAGTCATTGTGAAGGGCCCCAGGGGATCCCTGCGGAGAGACTTCAATCACATCAATGTAGAGCTGAGTCTTCTTGGAAAGAAGAAGAAAAGGCTCCGGGTTGACAAATGGTGGGGTAACAGAAAGGAGCTGGCCACTGTCAGAACCATCTGCAGTCATGTTCAGAACATGATCAAGGGAGTTACACTGGGCTTCCGGTACAAGATGAGGTCCGTGTACGCTCACTTCCCCATCAACGTCGTCATTCAGGAGAATGGCTCTTTGGTTGAAATCCGAAATTTCTTGGGTGAGAAGTACATCTGCAGGGTCTGGATGAGGACAGGTGTTGCTTGTTCTGTCTCTCAAGCCCAGAAGGATGAATTAATCCTTGAAGGAAATGATATTGAACTTGTTTCAAATTCAGCGGCTCTTATTCAGCAAGCCACAACAGTTAAAAACAAGGACATTAGGAAGTTCTTGGATGGCATCTATGTGTCTGAGAAGGGAACGGTGCAGCAGGCCGACGAGTGAGGCCTCAGTTTCTAGCTCCAGAAACAAGATCCTGATCATGAATACAATTTGGGCTCATTGAGGACAATAAAGGACTTATATATTGAAAAAAAATCCATATTTTTGCCTAAAAGTGACATAAGCTCAGCAGCTTAATTTCTTTAGTTCTCATTCACCTGACAGGAACTACTACTCTCAGCCTTGCCTAGAAGTTGGTAGTTTTGGAGGGTAGGCTAGTGATTGCATTATATCAAGAGAAAGACTGTGTGCTATACTATATTATATTATTTATCCTATAGCTTAATATTTATTTATTCTAATCTTATGTGCATGAGTGTCTTTTCTGCATATATATATGTGCATCACATGCATGCTTGGATCTCCTGGAACTGGATTACAAGGCAGTTGTAAGTTGCTATATGGATTCTAGGAACTGAATCTAGGTCCTCTACAGGAGCAGCAAGGGTTCTTAACCACTAAGCCATTTCTGCAACCTCCAGTTTATATTTTTTAAAGATCCATTTATCTGTTTTAAACATGTAAAGCAAAAACCATTTCCTAAGTAATGGTTTATTTTTATTCTATGTAAGAGAGAAAGTCAGACCCTCCCTGAACTGCCACAGCTCACTAATGTCTTCTCCCAAGCAGTGTCATTTATGTCTGCCTACTGTGTTGAGGCATTTCAAACCTGGTACTAGCACTGTCATAGGAATTACCTAATAAGCTCAGAACTATGCCTGAAAATAGTAGAGAGCTAGGAACTGAAATCTAGCAGTTTTAAGTCAGTCTACAGAAATCTCATATATTTAAAGGTAAATTTACATTTTTTTAAAAAAATCTCTCATATCCTGTTCATTTTATAGCTCTGTCATGAGCACCGACAGCAACTCATTGGCACGTGAATTTCTGATTGATGTCAACCAGCTTTGCAATGCAGTTGTCCAGAGGGCAGAAGCCAGGGAAGAAGAGGAGGAGACACACATGGCAACTCTTGGACAGTATCTTGTCAATGGACGAGGGTTTCTGTTACTTACCAAACTAAATTCTATCATTGATCAGGTAACATCATATCAATTGTTCATCAGTATGTTACTGTTGGTCATCGATTAGAAACGTAAAGATTTCATACTTCCTGAGAATCTTTTTGTGTTAAAGAGATTGACACATTGTGTATCTTTCACATTACTCCAACAAAAAAATAGCTCTATTTGTGAAAATATTATTTATTTGGATACTTTTAAAACTGAAACATTTTAGAATGTCAAGTGGCCATTTTTCTAAACAGGTTTTGTATGTAGGCTTTTTGTAGTTGATTTGAATGCATCAGTCACAAACTACAAGTCACCAATAATACATTGTTATTACATTAAGGAAATAAATAGAAGCACTTTCTTTTGGTGTCATTTAACCAAAATCAAGGCCAGATTTGGGTTCGCTACATAGACATGTTCTGTATGTTTTCTACCCTTTCTCTGTCTGTTGCATGAGTCTGAATCTGTGATTGCCTAAAGTTTGTCCTGTGAATCTGTCTGTGTGTCTGTGTTGTCCCTAACTGCGTGCCTGTCCCTAACAAAGGGTTTTGTTCTGTCTTCATTGAACATCACAGAAGGCGTCATATGGGGGAAGGAATGAGGTATGCTTTACTGAAATCTTTAACAGGGTTTTTACAAGGGTTAAGTATAGACTCTAATTGACCCCAACTGACCCAAATAACAAACAAACAGTACTACAAA
Source organism: Apodemus speciosus (assembly GCA_002335545.1). Lineage (NCBI taxonomy): Eukaryota > Metazoa > Chordata > Mammalia > Rodentia > Muridae > Apodemus > Apodemus speciosus. Next base: position 177,100 of record BDUI01000144.1, read on the forward strand.
CATCATTGTTTATCATTTGTTTTCAACATTTATGGTGGTTATTCATTTCAAATATTGCTTTCAAGTTGCATGTGGTAGCACATGCCTTTAATCCTAGTTCTCAGGAGTCAGAGGTAGGCAGGCAGATCTCTGAGTTTAAGGCCAGCTTGATCCTAGTCAATTCCTGGACAGCCATAGCTGTTATACACAGAAACCCTGTTTCAGAAACAACAACAACAACAGCAACAAAAACAAACAAAAAGCCCTCCAAAACAACAAAAACAAAAATCCAAACCAAAACAAAAGATTGCTTCCAACCTCGATAGTTGCTGCTTTCAGCAAGTGATTATTAGAGCATGCACACGTTTTCAGTCAGGGGCATGGAAGAGTGCACAATTTAAGATTACAACTATGCATTAGCTTATATGCATTATATGCATTATAAAAGTCGATTATATGAGGAATCCAAGCAAGTAAAGTTGATTGATAAATCATTTTTTCCTTCTTTCTTTCTTTCTTTCTTTCTTTCTTTC
>BDUI01000144.1:198797-210105 GCA_002335545.1 Apodemus speciosus
GGGGGAAGGGGAGGAGAGGAGAGGGACCTTCCATTTGCCACATACTTTGTTTTTAGGAAGCCCTTTTGTGCTTAGAAGAATAGCAAGTATGGAGGACACAAAGGGACACATAGTCCCTACTTAAAGAAACTTACTGTTTAATTTTCTGCAAAAGCCCCCATAGGATAGTTTGTGAATTCAGTGTTAAATGTGTATTTCAGGTTATTTTGTTTTAGAGTTTAGAAGTTCACAATCTTGGTGTTACTGTTGGGTTCTCTGCCCCTATTTTCTGATCTTTGTTTATGACTTTGTTGTGGTTATCATCTTTTGTGTACCTATTTGTTTTACATTTTAGACTTGGAATTCCTTAAAAGGAAAGTAAGTTTTTGTTGTTGTTTTTTTGTTGTTGTTTGTTTTTCAAGACAGGGTTTCTCTGTGTAGCCCTGGCTGTCCTGGAACTCACTCTGTAGACCAGGCTGGCTTTGCACTCAGAAATCTATCTGCTTCTGCCTCCCAAGTGCTGGGATTAAAGGCGTGCGCCACCACTGCCTGGGCTTTTTTTTTTTTTTTTTTTTTTTTTTTTTTTTTTTAAATCTACTGTTATACAGAGCTAGGCAAGCATAATAGCTTCATTCAAAGGGCAGAACTGAAAGCAAAAGAAAAAAATAATTAGAATTGCTTCTTAGAATATTAGAGAATCTTTAAGAATAAGGAATTTGTAAATGCTAGGGATAATTAAAATTCTGAAGTATCAAAGAATGACTTTGTAAAAATTTTAAGATTTATTTTTTATTTTATGTGTATGAGATTTTGCCTGGATATGTCTGTATACTATGTGTGTAAAGTACCTAGRGAGGTCAGAAGAGAAGGCATTGGATTTCATAGAACTGGAGTTACAGGCAATTGTGAGCTGCCATATAGGTGTTGGAAATGGAATTTGAGTCCTCTGCAAGGACTCTTAACCACTGGACCATGTCCTCAGCCTCCAAAAAGTGGATGTATTTTCCGAGACAGGGTTTCTCTGTGTAGTGCTGGCTGTTCTGGAACTCGCTCTGTAGACCATGATGGCCTGAACTCAGAGGTCCACCTGCCTCCACCTCCTATGTGCTGGGATTAAAAGCCTAAGAGTAGATTTTTTTTATGATTAAAACGCAATATATTTAAAAATCAAAATTAAACAATTTTAACAGTATATTATTTGGATAAGAACTCAAATTTTTTGTAGTTAGTTTACCTTCATATCAATGACAAATAAATGGATTTTTTTCCTGCTTGTTGTATCCTTTCTGTCACCTTTTAAAAGTGTGTTATTGATATTCTTAGTCTTTCATTTTACCTTAGGTCTTGTCTGTGGAAAATATATTGTGTGAACTGAGGGAATACCTTTCCCAGTCAAAGGTGGCAGAAACAGAGTTAGCAAAGCCTTTATTTGATGCCCTGCTTCGAGTAGCCTTGGGGAATCATTCAGCAGATTTGGATCCTGGTGATGCTGTGACTGAGAAGGTATGAATCCATGTGTAGTGTTCTTAGGTATGATTAGCAGAAACTGGAGTATGTGGGGTGGGACCAGGGCATTGATTAAATCACAGGAACATGAATTTTGATCATTTCTCTGTTATCTGGAAGGGATAGTAAATATTGTCCTGCTTCAAAGAAAAGCATTTAATCTAACCTGGAAATATTTTGATAATTGTTCCCAATAACACAAGATATATTAAGGTTTGATAATCTTACTGATAATCTTTTTTCCTAAAACATTTAAGTTTAGAAATTTCAGATCAGAACAGAAACAATATGTCACCTCCCACCCCATGCCAGCCACTTCTATAGTTGACTCCTCAGTATCAACATTCTCCTTTCTGCTTCTCTTTTCCATGTTTTTCCTTACTGAAGTATTTTAAAAGGAAATCCTGGTTTGTAGCAGCTGATAATCTATTAAATAATGACTCAGAAATAGTGATATTTAGATATCTTGTCTGTCCTGCATTGGTACAGCTAATATTACCAGAATTCTCTGCTGACTTTAATTTTAAATTGCTCAACAAAAATGATTAACACTCATATAGAAGACAGCATTAGGAAATTTTGAGTTCTGTTAACATTTTTTTCCTAAAGTAACTATTTTTAATTCTTTTCTCCTGAAACTTAAAAAGTTACCCTAAAAACTTTCCTGATATGCTTCTTTTACTTTGCGTTAACTATTGTTAATTTCTTCTTTACATAACTTCTTTTTTAACCTTTTAGTCTAGTAATATATTTGGTATTTGAATGTATTTTGCCATAATACTGTTATTGTTTCCCATAACTTTAAATCTTATTGAAATGTTTTTCTATTTGTTGTCGAATCAAATGACAGATTATCACAAATTGATCTACTTAATGTTCCCTTTTATTGCTATTGCAGTGATAAAGTACTCTGAGCTTTTTAAAACTCAATTATGTCCTAAGGCAAATGTGTCAGTAACAGTTTTATAAGGAAAAAAAGGTCTTGCTGCAGAAATTAGACAGGAAGTTGATGCTGCAACTCTGATTTCTGATACACTTATATGTAGACAATTATATTTTGAAATTTTTCATTTGGAAAATTGTTATAGCTTTTTCAATTATCTAGTTCACAAAGCATTTAATTTAAAAATGCTTTTGGGAAAATGTTCCTATGAACAATATATGAAGATAATATATATTACTAGGATTAACTTCTGTATAAGATAATACTGCCTGGTTATGATTGTCATTCTTTGTTGTGTACCTAGAATGCAAGTTCCTGAGTAGATTTATTTTTCAGAGAAACAAAAATGACCATTGTTTTTTTCTGCTACAGACTTTTGATCTGAGTTATCTGTAAGAGTTTGGGAAATTTTGCTTAGTCATTTTTACATTTTTTTTTAACTAACTGCTGATTACTAAGTTTTTTCTCTTTTGAATAAAATATTAAAGTTACTTTTGAATGATAAGTGTTCTGTTAACTGAGAAAAAGAGTCAGTGCTGCAATGTTGACTTTGAATTACACTGGCCTTGTAGAGTCATCCCTCTGAGGAAGAGTTGTTGTTCCAGCCTGGAGATTTTTCAGAAGAAACTGAGGATTCTCAGTGTTGTAGTTTGAAACTTCTGGGTGAGGAAGAAGGTTATGAAGCAGATAGTGAAAGCAATCCTGAGGATGGTGACACCCAAGATGATGGTAAGATGTGTCTGATGTTTGTGATTGCATTGCCAGTTAAACTGTCAACAAAAGGTTCATCCTGTCCATACATTGTGGCCTTACACTTTCAAAAAGGCATTGCGTTATCATTTTGTTTTGTCATCACAACAAATCTGTCAATTGAATATATAATGTCAACAGTGAGATCAAGACTAGGAAAATAGTGTAAAGCCCTAGGTATGATTGTACTGAGAAAACAAAACAAAACAAAACAAAACCCCTTGTCTAAAACAAGTAGATGCGCAAGAATAAGGATGAAGGAGAAACTTTTTCTTTTATATGTAAGCAAGAAAGGAGATATCCAGAAGCAGATACTACAAGGAAAAGCAGGTGATGTGCCTACCCAGTCATTGGCTGGGCAGGGAAACTTTCTGAAGAGGTAATTTGTACATTGGAATCTCACTGTCAGTGAAATCCCATGGGTGATACAGCAGGTTCCTTTGTTATTTCTGTAACCTAGCCAGTTCTTAGGATGGAATTGTGTTGCATGTGATCCTTTGTGCTGGCTGTGCAGGATGGATGGAATGTAAATGATAGTCTGCTTGCTTGTTTTATGTCAACTTGACACAAGCTGCCATTTGGGAAGAGGGAACCTCAGCTGAGGAAATGCCTCCTTTAGATTGGCCTGTGAGCAAGCCTGTGGTACGTTTTCTTATTTAGTGGTGTGAGTATGAGGGTCAGCTCACTGTGGGTGCTGTTCTTGGGCAGGAGTCCTGGGATAGATAAGAAAACAGGCTATAGAAATTATGGGTAACAAGCCAGTAAGCAGCACTCCTCTATGGCTTCTGCTTCAGCTCCTGCTTTCAGGTTCCTGACTTTGAGTTCTGGCCTTGACTTCCTCAGTGATGCTGCATGACCTGAGAATTGTAAGATGAAATAAACCCTTTCCTTCCCAAGTTGCTTTTTATAGTGGTATTTTATTGCAGTAATAGAAACCCTAACTCAGATTATTTCAGCCACAAGATTTTGTGAAGACTCTTATCTTTTCAGATACTGGCCTTTGGACTTTCTGAGCACTTTTAATTTAAGGCTACAATAGTTTATTCTTGCTAGAATTTGATTTTCTCTTTTATGTGGAGGGAATGGAATAATCACTGATTTTAGAGTTGAAAGATATCTGCTTTTTTRCAAAAAGTCTTGGCTTAATGGTAGTTTTATCATAACCTAAGTATATTCTACAAAGGAGGATTTCCTTCGTGTGCTTTATTTTTGATTGTTCTTTTGTTTTGTTTTTGAGACAAGGTCTCACCATGTAGCTCTGGAACTCACTATGTAGACCAAGCTGGCCCACACATAGAGACTCAGCCCTTCTGCCTCCCCAGTGCTGGGACTAGAGGCATGTACCACTGTGCCAGGCTTTTTGCCTTACATCGTAAGCTTTAGTTTATTTATTATTATTTTTGTGTGAATATACATGGTATGGGTGACAAACATATTGTGCCATGGTGAATGGACAAAGGACAACTTTGTGGAGTYAGTTCTCTCCTCCACCTATACATGGGTTCCAGGGTCCAAACTCAGGTTGTTGCTAAGGCTTGCATGGTGAGTGCCTGTACCCACTGAGTCACCTCACCTGTCTCATAGATCTTATTTTTTGAGACAGAGTCTCTGCTGAACCTAGAGCTTGTTGATTCTGTTAAGCTGGTTGGCGAGTGAGCTCCAGGGAGTCATTTGTCCTAGGCCTGATGTTACTGATTCTTGGCACCGAGCCCAGGTTTTTGTATGGATGCTAAGCATCTGAACTCTGGGTCTCTTGCTTGTGCAGCAAGCACTTTCCTCCTCGCCCTTGTATGAACATTTTTCAAAGAGTACAGCGTACAATTTTAAGGTCAGTCAGTATGACAGTCATAAAGCAGATACTGTTTAGATTTCAACAAATCAAGCCTACTGTTAGCAGAGAAATAGGGGCAGATAAAATAAATGTCATTCTGATTTAGATATTTTAGGGTAAGAAAGTTTGAGATAAGATTTTCTAGTTCCATCAAAAGAATGTTAAATTTGTATCACATGTTTATGAAAATTTTGTTGGTAATATTTGTGGTTTCATTGAAGAGCAAAATTACTTTCAAAATTAAACTATCCATAAGACTTCATTGTTCAAGCCTTAATCAACAGTAATGTTGCAAGGAAAGGCTTTGTGAGCATCTTCATATAAGTAGGACTGTTTTCATTGAATGTTCTAAGTGATGAGTTAGGGTTGAAATATTCATATTGGCAATAAAAACATTCTTTTTCTTTACTTTGTCAGGAGTAGAATTAAAACCTGAAGCAGAAGGTTTCAGTGGATCGATTGTTCCAAACAACTTACTTGAAAACCTCACTCATGGGGAAATAATATACCCTGAGATTTGCATGCTGGGATTAAATTTGCTTTCTGCTAGCAAAGCTAAACTTGATGTGCTTGTTCATGTGTTTGAGAGCTTTCTGAAAATTGCCAGGCAGAAGGAAAAGAACATTTCTCTGCTCATGCAACAGGTAAAAATGTACTAAGTTGATTCAGTACTTATCACATTCATGCTCCAATTATTCATCTTCTTATGTTTAACCCAACTTTGTGTGAAAATTATTTGAGATAACTTATCTTTTGCTATGCTTTCAGTGTGTTTTCACTTTTCACTTTCCAGTGATTTCCTAAAGCCATCTAATCCAATAAGTAGCATAAAATTAATTTTGTCATTAGCTGAACAGTTTTNCAAAAAGTCTTGGCTTAATGGTAGTTTTATCATAACCTAAGTATATTCTACAAAGGAGGATTTCCTTCGTGTGCTTTATTTTTGATTGTTCTTTTGTTTTGTTTTTGAGACAAGGTCTCACCATGTAGCTCTGGAACTCACTATGTAGACCAAGCTGGCCCACACATAGAGACTCAGCCCTTCTGCCTCCCCAGTGCTGGGACTAGAGGCATGTACCACTGTGCCAGGCTTTTTGCCTTACATCGTAAGCTTTAGTTTATTTATTATTATTTTTGTGTGAATATACATGGTATGGGTGACAAACATATTGTGCCATGGTGAATGGACAAAGGACAACTTTGTGGAGTYAGTTCTCTCCTCCACCTATACATGGGTTCCAGGGTCCAAACTCAGGTTGTTGCTAAGGCTTGCATGGTGAGTGCCTGTACCCACTGAGTCACCTCACCTGTCTCATAGATCTTATTTTTTGAGACAGAGTCTCTGCTGAACCTAGAGCTTGTTGATTCTGTTAAGCTGGTTGGCGAGTGAGCTCCAGGGAGTCATTTGTCCTAGGCCTGATGTTACTGATTCTTGGCACCGAGCCCAGGTTTTTGTATGGATGCTAAGCATCTGAACTCTGGGTCTCTTGCTTGTGCAGCAAGCACTTTCCTCCTCGCCCTTGTATGAACATTTTTCAAAGAGTACAGCGTACAATTTTAAGGTCAGTCAGTATGACAGTCATAAAGCAGATACTGTTTAGATTTCAACAAATCAAGCCTACTGTTAGCAGAGAAATAGGGGCAGATAAAATAAATGTCATTCTGATTTAGATATTTTAGGGTAAGAAAGTTTGAGATAAGATTTTCTAGTTCCATCAAAAGAATGTTAAATTTGTATCACATGTTTATGAAAATTTTGTTGGTAATATTTGTGGTTTCATTGAAGAGCAAAATTACTTTCAAAATTAAACTATCCATAAGACTTCATTGTTCAAGCCTTAATCAACAGTAATGTTGCAAGGAAAGGCTTTGTGAGCATCTTCATATAAGTAGGACTGTTTTCATTGAATGTTCTAAGTGATGAGTTAGGGTTGAAATATTCATATTGGCAATAAAAACATTCTTTTTCTTTACTTTGTCAGGAGTAGAATTAAAACCTGAAGCAGAAGGTTTCAGTGGATCGATTGTTCCAAACAACTTACTTGAAAACCTCACTCATGGGGAAATAATATACCCTGAGATTTGCATGCTGGGATTAAATTTGCTTTCTGCTAGCAAAGCTAAACTTGATGTGCTTGTTCATGTGTTTGAGAGCTTTCTGAAAATTGCCAGGCAGAAGGAAAAGAACATTTCTCTGCTCATGCAACAGGTAAAAATGTACTAAGTTGATTCAGTACTTATCACATTCATGCTCCAATTATTCATCTTCTTATGTTTAACCCAACTTTGTGTGAAAATTATTTGAGATAACTTATCTTTTGCTATGCTTTCAGTGTGTTTTCACTTTTCACTTTCCAGTGATTTCCTAAAGCCATCTAATCCAATAAGTAGCATAAAATTAATTTTGTCATTAGCTGAACAGTTTTAAGCAGATCTTAAAACTTGTATTTAATCCTATAACAGTATTCTTTCCAGTCCTTTGAACACTCTCCCCCCCTCTCTTGCACACACACACATATGTACCCATGCACACATATAGGCTCTTATGAAATAATTTATTATGACATTGCAGTTATATTATGCTTATATGAAGTCAAATGTTTTAATTTTCAATGTTTCACTCTTTAATCTTCAGGGAACTGTGAAAATTCTTCTAGGAGGGTTCTTGGATATTTTAACACAAACTAACTCTGATTTCCAAGGTGAGTTGAACCTGGTTTAAGGAAATAACTTTGTAATTATTATGCTGTTGTGTGAAGAATTAATGATTGTGTCTCCCACTAGCACACTGCACCATGGTTTCCAAATTGTTTTTATGTGTATTGTTCTATTCATTCCTCATGAGCACTCAGTAAAATGTATTGAGTAGAGGGACAGAATGTTGATTCCAAGACCTGCAATAAGTTGTTCAGTAGTTTTGTGAGGACAATAACCTGCTATAAACACTGTACTGCGGCTTTATCTGGTGTTCGCTCTTCTTAGCTCTTTCTCAGGCATTTGAGAAATTTGTGATGAAAGTTAATGTGATTTCTGCCCACAGTAGATCTAAATTATAGTTGAAGGTTAAGACCAATATGTGTGAAGTGTTAAGTTGGGTTTGTGTGATGCTTCCTCAAGTTAATTACAAGTTACACGGTTTTGTCAGGAATACCTACTGTTAGTGTTAAGTCCTCTAGAGGACAATATATCAAAGGCTTTGTGATAGCTGTGTCTTGTTATTAGGGATGTTAATTTTAATCATTTCAGGAAAGATAGTCTGTAGGTTTTTCTCTATTGTAATTTGCAAGTATCTTATGGGTAGCAACTTGAAAGTATGTAAATATCACTTTTCTCATATTTTAGTCCAGTTTTTAGCATCTGTTGGTGGTCATGCATGAAAAGGGTAGTATTGTAATATTTGCCAAATAGTGATTTTGTACTTCTGGCATTCTTTGTATGTTTATGAATTGGGATTATACTATAAGGAAAGTTTTTTTTTACTTACTTAATGCATGAATATATTGTACCTATGTTACACTCTTTCATACCAGTTTTTTCATTACAAACATTTAACACTGGTATGACATGTTAAAATTTATAACCTCTGTTAGCACATTATTTCTATCTAACACTCATAACATATTCATTTTCTAAGACATTACCTAATTTCCTTTTCTTGTTCCTAAAGAGCCCTTCCCTTCCTTGATACATTATAATTAATTGCCATATTTCCTTGCTTTTGTTGTTATGCCTTTTTTGTAAAACCTAGGGAAGACTGATTTATGATCACAAAGATTTACTATTTCTAAAAATTATTTTCTTCTCTACATATTCTTTGCTCTTTGTTTTCTTACATATGAGCTGTAATATTGGGCTTTGAAGGTTGATCCTACTGTGTGTCTCTTATCTCATATACTTCTCTTTTTTGTGCAACATTCAAGGAGACTTTAAAAGTTCTATTCCATTGGAGCTGGAGAGAGAGCTCAGTGGTTAAGAGCACTCACTTCTTTTCCGAAGGACTTGAGTTCAATTCCCAGCAACCATATGGCAGCTCACAACTGTCTGATGTCCTCTTCTAGTATGTAGATGTACATGCATACAAAATACCCATATACATAAAATAAAGGAAGAAAGAAATTGCTTGTCAAAAAATTTTAAAAGAAATTATATCCCAACATTTTATTCATTTTTTTTAATTATGGCAGCTGCCCAATGTCTTAGTTCCTTTTCTGTTGTTGTGACGAAACACCATGATCAAGGCAATTCATAGAAGAAAGCATTTAATAAGGGCTTGCAGTTTCTAAGGGTGAAACCATAGCTATCATGCCAGAGAGGATGGCAGTAGGCAGGCGGGCAGGCGGGTGTGGCCCTGGAGCAGTGGCCAAGAGCTTTCATGTGATCCACAAGCAAGAGGCAAGGGGGAGGGAAGGAGGGGAAAGGGGGAAAAGGAGGGAGGGAGGGAGGGAGGGAGAGAGAGAGAGAGACAGAGACAGAGACAGAGACAGAGAGAACGAACACACACACACTGGGAAAGTTATGGGACATTGAAGTCTCAAAATGCACCCTCAGTGATATGTCTCTTCCCAACAAGGACACACCTCCTAATCCTTCTCAAATAGTTCCACTTAACCTATGACCCTACCAGGGCCATTCTCACCAAGTCCACCATACCGATTTTATAGTTATAGGTCCTTTTGCTTTATTATTTTCTGTTTTTAAAAATGATTGTGTGTTTCCATTTTCACATTCACACGGAAACCTATCAGTTTTGAACTTTTAAAAAGTCTAGGCACATTTGGTTGTGCTACTTTTTTATTTAAAAACCTTTAAGGGACTCACATTAATTACCTGCAGGGTGAAGTCCATGCCAGCTTATGGTCTCCTTGAATGTTGTCTTTTCAGAAAAGCTTTCTCTTACACTATCCTGTCTGCTCATTGTCTTTATGAAACAGGTTACTTAGAAGGGGTTTCTAGTCTTAAACGTCCAATCTTTTAAGATACATCTCAGGGTTTACAGCAGTATTGTTTTTGTCATGTCTGAACTGGAGAGAATAATTTATGTTTTCTGTTTTGGAGTGAGGAGCAGCTGAAACATACATGTACAAATATACTTGAAACATTGTAAAATGATTTATAAATAATAATTACTTTATAGAATTCTATGAATTAGTGTACTATTGCTTATGTTTTATGTTAAACTCTTTAATAGATATAAGAAAATGATCAAACAAAACAGCTTGTGATATTTATATAATCTTTGCTGTTTTACATCTGTCATTTAATTTCCATGTAAGATGCAGTAGTTATAATCTAAACAATTGCTTTTTTATTAGTGTTAGTTCATTTGAATTTAGTTATCTTGCTATTTCTTCAGCAATTTTTGTGATTACTAACTCGATTGTTTATAATCATTCAGTATATGATTATAGTTTTGTACTTCTTTCAATGAAATTTGATTATCTTCCTTTAATTTTTTTTCTTCTTTTTAAAATTTAGCATGCCAGAGAGTATTGGTGGATCTCTTGGTATCTTTGATGAGTTCAAGAACGTGTTCAGAAGACTTAACCCTTCTTTTGAGAATATTTCTGGAGAAATCTCCTTGTACAGTAAATATGCTAGAAATTTTATATTTTCACTAATTCTCAATGTAATGTATTTTCACTAATTCGTAAGCCATCAGCTCTTGCTATTGTAGTTACTGTTTAGTCAGGRCCATGTTTTATGTTTGACATATTCAGTTATAGTATCTGTATATATCTTAACTATTTTACTTTGATCTGGACTAACCAGATGCCTTTGCCCCTGTGTCATCTCCATCCTTTGTGCKTGAAATATGCTGTGATTTTCTTTTCTTTCTTTTTTTTATTTATTGAAAAGGGAAGTAAAACACTTTATGATAAAATTAAAGATTTACATGGAAAATATTTSAGATAAACACATTAAAATTGACAATTTTCATGGAAAATTAAAGAGCAAAGTGGTACACATAAAAACATTGCTAAATTAATTGAAATATGGGATAGAAACATTTTATGATAGAATTGAAGATTTACGTGGAAAATATATCTGATAAAATTGTAGAAAATGTAGAAAAACATGTTAAAATTAAAGATTATCATGGAAAATTTTATATAGATATAATAATGTAGGCATAAAAGTATACCTAAGTTGATTGATGGTGGAATTATAAACATTTTCTAATAAACTTGAAGATTTACATCGAAAATATTTCTGGTAAAATTCAAGAAATATAGAGACAAACATGTTACAATTGACTATTTCATGGAAAATTTTTACATATAAAATGGTAGATATAAAAA
>BDUI01000144.1:235312-253391 GCA_002335545.1 Apodemus speciosus
CGCCACCACCGCCCGGCTTTCCCCATTTTTTAATTGAATTATTTTGATATCCAGTTTCATTCATATATATATATATATATATATATATATATATATATATACACACACACACACACACACACACATACATACACATACATACATATATATACATGTATATATGATATGGAGTTATTAAAAAATCTTTTTCCAATCTATAGGCTGATTGATGCTTTGTTCAAATGATGTGTCCTTTGCCATAGAGAAGCTTTTCAGATTCACAAGGTTCCACTTATTGTTGATGTTAATGGCTGCACTATTGGTGTTCTGCCTGGGAAGTAGTTTCCTGTTCAATTGTGTTGGAGGATATTTCCCACTTTCTCTTCTGTCAGGTTTAGTGTATCTGGTTTTACGTTGAGGTCTTTGATCTACTTGGCCTTGAGTTTTGGGCAGGGTCATAAATATGGACCTATTTGTGTTTTTCTACATATAGACATCCAGTTAGACCAGCATCATTTGTTGAAGATTTTTTTTTCCTGTGTGTATTTCTGAGTTCTTTATCAAACACCAGATCCCTATGTTTGTGGATCTATGTCTGGGTCTTCAGTTCCATTCCATTGACCAGCATGTCTATTTTTCTGCTAATACCATTTTTTTTTTTTTTTTAATGATCTGTAACCTCCTGCATTTTGAACAGATTTGTAGTACATGCATTTATTTCCCTCATGGAATAGGCATGCCCTCTTGTGGTCTCTAAGGCAACTGCACTCATGTATACACCTACACACATAGAACACACTAAATAAAAATAAATAATCCTTAAAACCCAAGGACTTAACTCCCCTGTGTCAGTCTCGGCTTTGAGAATGTTATACAAAAGATCATCACAGTCATTTACACCTCACAAGGTTATCTCGAGAATTAAACAGTCTAAATCAATCAACATTCTTTTCAGCCCCAAATAGAGTTGTTTATATTCTTTCTGCATCTTCCCATGCCATAGGGATAGCAGCAGAAGCATAGAGAGGTGAAGAGCTGTTACAGGTGCACAGTGGTAAATGCTGGGATGTGAGCTCAGGGCAAGAGCTAGAAGTTTGCTTAATAACTATAATATAGGTACCCTGGGTTCCATCCCTAGCACTGCAAAAAATTAAAAATCAAGATGAGTTGTAGGTGTTTTACCCTGTGTTTGAAATAAAATAATCATAAATGTTTGAAAATTTATGATTTGCAACTAAGTTGAATTGCTTTATAACACAGATATTTGAGGAAATGTTTAATTCCTTTCTAGTTTTTCTTTGAATTTGATGGTATGACTGCTGAGATAAAAAGTTTGATAATTTTGGTAAACACCATATATTTGGTTAATCATTTATTACTGTATTTTACACTAATGCTAATTTTCTTTTTTCTTTGTTTGTTTGTTTCTTTCTTTTTCTTTTTCTTTTTTTGCTAATTTTCTATAGATCCTTCTTGAAGGTTGTTGTGGTGAAGAAGTTATCCACATCAGTGAGCATGGAGAGTTCAAGTTGGATTTTGAGTCTCATGCTATAATCCAAGATGTTAAACTGTTACAGGAACTGTTGCTTGACTGGAAGATATGGAATAAGGCAGAGGCATGTAATATATACTTTTATTTAATCTGTGTATTAGTAAAGTACATACAGCATTCTGTTTGTGTACCTTGATCATTTCAAGTACCTTATTCAGAAGCATTAATTTCATTCAAATGTTACATGGCCATCACCTATATTTACCTCCATAGTTTTCATATTATAAAGGCAGACCTCCATACCCACCAGACCTCTATTCCTCTCCCTGTCCCCACAACTGCCATGGTATTTTGGGGTCTGTGATACCGCCTACTCTAAGTATCTCATATAAATGGAATCATGTAATATTTGTTTCTTTATGATTGTATTAATATAATGCCCCCTGGATTTATTCATGATGGTTTTTTACTCTTCTGYGGTTGAGGAATATTGTAGTATGTGTGYGTATGCTATGGTGTCCTGGGCCTCTCACTCCCCAAAAGGACATTTAAATATAATCACCTAAATAAGCATTTTTTAAGGACAAGAAATAGGGAAGAGGTGAGGTGCATCTAGAAGCAGTTAGTGGAAGAGTGTGAGTATGATCAAAATACATTAGATGCATGTATGAAAGTATTAAATAATTGGTAAAAATATTTTTAGAAATCACTAATCATTCTGGAGAAAAGGATAATTTTGCTGATTCAGTATAATGTTAATTTTTAGTGTAAATCCAGGAGTGTGTTCCCTGTGTAAAGCTTTGAACTTCCTGAGGTAATGATGAGCTGAATGGAATACCTTTTGACTTGCTTTTCCTTCCACACCAACAGACACTCAATCTTTGAAATAGAATTTGCACAGTTTGTTAACTAGTTATGTTTCTAGTTTTCTAAGAGGTCCACAGCATGTTTTCATAACTGTTTGCTAATTGGCGTGTGTTTATTTTCTCAGCAAGGTGTGTGGGAGACTCTGCTAGCAGCTTTCGAAGTCCTCATCCGGGTAGAGCACCAGCAGCAGCAGTTTAATATTAAGCAGTTGCTGAACGCCCACGTGGTTCACCACTTCCTACTGACTTGCCAGGTTTTACAGGTACTTTTCATGCAGCTTCTCTGCAGAGATGTCTTCTGCAGTTGCTTCTATTTAATAACCTACTGTTGTGCACATCAGAATTTCACAAGCCTGTCAATGGGATTTTTTTCTGTCTTTTATCTTACCTACTCTGTAAGCATGTTTTCTTTCAGCTCTTCCCTTCTTATGTTCATTTACACTGTCATCTTCTCTAACTCAAACTACAAAAGAATAGCTACTAAATTTCTGCATGTTTCTTTGTATTTGAAAATAATAATTTTGTGGTTTCCTGAACATCAACTGTTAGTGATCCCTAACTCACTATATAGTCTTTAAATAACAACTTACACATATGTGTGCTTTTAATAAATAAAACTTATCGAAGTCTATTTTATGTGTTAAGTAGCAACATGGATATATACCTAAAATACTATGTTAAAAAGTGACACTAACTTACATACTATGTCTGTGCTGTGATGTGCATTTATAAATGTCCCTTTATCTGCTTGGTTAGTATATTGGACTATTCCCAAGGTTTTGTTTTTGTTTTTAGTGTTTGAAACATGGTGATCTTGTCAAGTGAGATAAGTTCAGACGTTCTATGGGATCTTTACTATTTCATGAGGCCAGTACTTTTGCCTCTATAGCTTGGCACCTATATAAGTGGGTTAAAATCCAAATACTATGACAATACCCCAAAGTAGTCTGTCTGATCTGATGACTAAAAACAACTTCCCTTTAAGTACTCTGATTCAGCAGTACATAATAATAGATGGAATGTCATATTTGGACATGGGGAGACAGAAGACAGGGCAGTTTTATATTCTGTGCCCTTAATCAGGAGGTTAATTACTAGCCTCTGAGGAGAGGGAGTTTAAGGACATAAACGACGTACGACAGCCTCTGTTTTTAGTGAGGCATGGCATCCTACTAAGTTCCGTAATCCAGAACTTTGGGCAGTGGATAGCGCAGCCCAAAGAAGCTTGGTGCCTGTGCTTGGTTATAGTTGTGCAGTTATTTGTTTCTTTGTGTGGTTCAGGCTAGTCAAATAACCATTTTAAGACCATATTCTAGAAGTGAAAGATAAGACCACTCTAATAGCCACTGTGAGAAAGGACTTTATAAGCTGGGGCACAGGATATTGCTTTAACTTGTTTGGTGTATTACAAGAGGTCCATGCAGATCTTGTAGCCATAGTGGATAATAGTACTAACAGTGATGCYAGTATTAAAAGAACTGAGATTTTTATGGCTTTATTCACTAAAAAACCTTCAGTTTGGAACATTTGTGATTTGGGGCTTTTAGATACTCATCTATAGTCTGTACAAATATCCTCCAAATCCAAAAACCGGAAATTTATAGCTGTTCTGGTCTATAGYGTTTTGAATTACAAGATGGTTACCCTGCACAGGGCTTAGTGTCTGTGGTGCTGTTCTAAGAGTTTGTATCATTGAAAAAAAGTTTTTTATTTTATTTTTCGAGGCAGGGTTTCTGTGTGTAGCCCTGGCTGTCCTGGAACTCACTCTGTAGACCAGGCTGGCCTCGAGCTCAGAAATCCACCTGCGAAATCCCCCAAGTGCTGGGATTAAAGGTGTGCACCACCACTGCCTGGCTTGATGTTGTTTTTCAAGATAGGGTTTCTCTGTGGGGTCATTGAATTTGCACACTGAGCATACATACTAGTGTTAGTATATCCTATAGACAGATAGCACAGCAATGCTGACATAAGTGTGGGCCGCTTGGCACACTTGGGTATGGATTCTGCTGTGTGACTTAGCTCAGCTAACTAAATTAAGAGGGCTAGAATTAAATTGCCATCACTTGTAATTAATTTTTAATGGCATGATCACTTAGGTTGGGAAATAGTACTTCAAATTAATGTTAAATATAGTCAGACTAGAGTAGTAAACCAACAAAATTCTATTTTAAGAAGAATTTCAGTGAGATGACTTGGCAGGTAGGGTGCTTGCCATATAAGCCTGATGACCTGAGTCTGATCCCCAGAGCCTGCAGTGAAGTAGGAGAGAACCAGCTCACAGAGGTGTCTTCTGACCTCGACAGTGTGCACCTCCAACACTTATAATAATGATTTGTAAGGGACTATCTTTTTTAAATAAAAAAAAAAATTAGCTGACAGTTCTTTAAATCTAAAAAGATTTTGGCTTTTATTTTTACAGGAACACAGAGAGGGGCAGCTTACATCCATGCCCCGAGAAGTTTGTAGATCATTTGTGAAAATCATTGCAGAAGTCCTTGGTTCTCCTCCAGACTTGGAATTATTGACAGTTATCTTCAATTTCCTATTAGCAGTACACCCTCCTACTAATACTTACGTTTGTCACAATCCCACAAACTTCTATTTCTCTTTGCATATAGGTGGGTAAGGTCATTGTTAGATCATAACCATTTCTACTCCTGTCTTTTTCCTGTGGGTCCATGTTTGATTGCATCTTTACTGGTTGGTCTCTCTGCTGGAAAAGGCCCTAATTGTATGTTGGGGATAAAAGGCTGTGAGTTCCCAGATAAATCCAGAGAATACACAGAAGGCATGAATGAGAGAGCAGAGATAATGCAGTTGTGTGTGGATGGTGCATTTAAAAAGTCACTATAGAAAATTTCAGTATGAATGTGAAAAGGATGATTAAATTGAAAGTATTATTGTTATTATTATTATTATATTCATATCATATATTTAAGATAATTAATAAAAATATATGATAAGGCCAGAAAAATGGCTCAGTGGCTAAGAGTACTTGCTGTTCTTTCAGAGGACCTAAGATCAGATTCCATCACCTACCTATACTGCCTATAACTCTAGATCCAGGGGATCTGATACCTCCTTTTGACCTTTTCAGGTTCCAGGTATACATGTGAGAGCTAATATATATATACATATAAATTAAAATTTAAAAATATAATATAGAGGCATATGACACAGATCTTATTCAAGGAATAAACAGGTAAACAGTCTATTTTGGAGAGATCAGAATTACATAGTAAAGGAGAACTGTAAAATGTGCAACTACAGAAATAATTGTTAAGACAGTTGGCGTTCCAAGACTGTAGAAGTTATTGCAGACTCTAATAGCCAACAGTCACAGAGTCCACAGTGAGAGACTGTAGAGAGAACACTTACGCACTATATTGGCTAGTATGGAGCAGGCCTTATCTGTTTCTCTTTGARCATTTCTTGTCACAATTCATGTTTAATGATTTACTTTTAAAAGTGTTTTTGTTTTGTTTTGTTTTACCCTATTTAAAATTTTTGCTGTCTCAAAACCATTCTGAATTCCAGATGGCAAGATCTTTCAGGAGAAAGTGCAGTCAATCATGTACCTGAGGCATTCTAGTAGCGGAGGGCAATCCTTTCCTAGCCCTGGATTTCTGGTAATAAGTCCATCTGTCTTTACTGCATCTCCTCCTGAAGGTAATAATAGCAAAGATTAAACTACCACTCATATTATTTTACCTATGAATATTCATGGATGTTAAATTGTGCTTATTGTAGCAGTATAACATAATGACATCTAGCCCAAAGTATGTTTAAAAGATCCGTTTTTATCTGTCAAAACTAATTTGTGTACACACACACACACACACACACACACACACACACACACACACACACAGAGGAGATGAGAATGAGAGGGAATGTGGGAGAAGGGACTTTAGCCCTCCTGCTGGAAAGAAGGTCCACTTGGAAGGAGGGGGCAGTCATCCCTTTGAACCACTCCTATCTGTGGCTTCTGTGACACTGCCCCAGTTCTCTGTGCTGCTACAGCATTAGTCAAACACAGCAGAGTCTTGGATGCTATCTCAGTATCTTAGCCTGTGTCTGTTGACTTGAAACACCCAACAGAAGTTCCTAGCCAGCCAGTTTCATTGCTTGTGTGCACAGAGCTAATTCTCTTTTCTTTTTCCATAGAATGAGTATTTAAGTCTTTAAGCTCATAGTCATTTCCTATCTTCCTAAGTATTCTTAATAGAGTACACAGTATGTGTAGATTTCCTGAACATGAATTGACCCTACTTGTTTCTTTCTCATTCCCAGCACCTGTCCTCTTTATTGTCAGGACAGCCTTATCTTCTACTCTACTGTAAACAGCTATTAAGTCTTGCAGGCAAAGAAGAGCTAAAGAAAGCAGGACAAGATGTATGGGTATTAATCTCCAATTGTGTTTATTTTCCAAAGCATTTCAGTTATTCTCTCTAAACCTAATAGAAGAGAAAGAGGGAAAGAGCCTTGAACACAGGGGAAATTTTTTTCTGAACAGAACACTAGTGGCTCAGGCTCTAAGATCGACAATTGACAAATGGGACCTCATGAAACTGAAAAGCTTCTGTAAGGCAAATGCCCTGTCAATAGGACAAAATGGCAACCTACAGATTGGGAACCAACCTGCATTCAGTGTAGTTCATTTTATAGTCATTGATTATAATATTTTAAGGCTATGTTTTAATTAGTTTCATCTAGTATTTTATAGGAAATGTTTTTTTAAAAATTGTATTATTCTGACATATTTTCAAATATAGTCGTGCCTCATTTTTTTCTGGATTATTTGAACAATCTTTTAGCAACTTTACCCTGCCAGCYGAAATAAATAAATTACTAGGAAAGAGTTTCAACCTGTATATCTGTTATAGCGACACAAAGCTTTGTCTCTAAAATAATTCTTTCAGAAACTATTTACTTTATCATAGTTATAAAACTTTAGCATGCATAAAAGCACCTGATAACCTCATTCAAACACAGGTTCCTGTGTACCTCTTTCTTGTATTCTTGACGCGCAGCTGCAGGCCAGAGCCTGAGAATGTAAATTCTTAGATATTGGCCTGCTGCTGCTCCACTGTTGCTGGTTCACAGCCAAATTTTGGGTAATCTGTACTTTTTTCCTGTGCTCATAAGAGATTTTTCTGGTCTCCTTAGTATAGTGTTATCACCATTACATTGGAGAGCTATGAAGAAGAGAGATGATTATTTCTCATTAGTAAGTAACTACAGAAATAGGAGAAAGAACAGAAATAGTCTGAGGGCTGATTGTCTAATAATGACACATACCACCTTTTATTAAGCACCTGTTACAGTTCAGGCACTATATCAGGTGTATCACACACATGAGCTCTCTTCATCCTTAAAAACTCCCTGCAGAGTTGATATTTTTGAACTCTGATTGTACATTTTCAGAAACTACCACTTATATAATAATTTGGTGTTTTACCTGTGACCTCTGAACTAACAGAACTTTTATTTGAATTAGTCTTGTAAAACCTGAGTTCTTTCCATTTTGTCTTGTTTGCACCCCGTTGCTGGCCTAAGGAAATGAAATTGCACTCTGATTTACCTGATTTCTGAATCATTAATCCTAATGACTTCAAGCTGTGCCAGCAATACTTCATTCTGTTAATGAAATAGGAAAAGACATGTCTTTGAAAGCTTGAAATGTAGTTAATAGAAAAATAGTTTTGGCACATATGAATTTTTTTTTTTTTGATTTTTCGAGACAGGGTCTCTCTGTGTAGCCCTGGCTGTCCTGGAACTCACTCTGTAGACCAGGCTGGCCTCGAACTCAGAAATCCACCTGCCTYTGCCTCGGCACATATGAATTTTAAGCATTTTTTGGCTTGGAAAATTATCATTTATAATTCTTGAGTAGTGCTAGGCAAGGTGGGCTGTGACATGGTTGTGCCTAATAGAAGAGAAATGGTACTGTTCAGTAGATTTTTAAGTACTATTTTTTGTCTACATTTACTAGGAACCAGTTCTTGCAGTATTATTCCACAGCGGATGGCTGCTCAGATGGTTCGATCTAGAAGTCTACCAGTATTTCCTACTTATTCACCACTAATACAAACACAAAAACTTGCTGGAAGTTTGGGCTTTAGTATTGACAAGTTACAAAATATTGTGATTGCCAACCCAGAGAAATGGAGTCCTTTAGGGAGACCCTGTGCACTGAAAACAGATAAAGAGGAAGCATTCGTCAGTAGCTGTGAGTCTGCAAGAGCTGTCTGTGAAATGGAAGGACTTCTTGCAGCCCAGGCCTCTGCCAACGGAGCTTCAAGAGGATCATTGAGATTTCCAATGGCCAGAGTAGATCACAAAGATGTGGGARTGGAGCCCAGATCAGATGATGGCAGYCCTGGGGATGAGTCTTATCCACGTCGACCTGAYAACCTCAAGGGACTGGCCTCACTCCAGCGAAGCCACAGCACTGTTGCAAGCCTTGGGCTTGCATTTCCCTCTCAGAATGGATCTGCAGYTGCTGGCAGATGGCCAAGTCTTGTTGATAGGAATGCTGATGACTGGGAAAACCTTACCTTTTCTCCTGCTTATGAGGCAAACTGCAATCGAGCCACAAGCACCCGCAGGTACTCATGTTTTCTTGCCTCAGAATCCCTGCACTAGTGTGTGAAATGTCTTCATTATGCCRCTTCTGATCCTATTACATTAATACCAAGCAGAAGGATTCCTTCTCATTTATTTCATTGTTAGATAACACTGAATTCTTTACTCACCCAAAAGCCAGATAACTCTGTAAGAAAAATCTCTCTTGTGGTTTATTAGACAGAAAAATCCTAAGTTCAGAGAAGTCATCAGATTGATATTTTTAGATAGTGTCTGGGATCCTGAGTCATGAAACTTTCTTTGGTAATGAAATGTTCACAGTGGGACATTTGAAATGCAGCAAGTGCAACTGAGAGCCTCAATTGTTTTTTTTTTTTTAAATATATTTTATTTGTTAATTCTTTGAGAATTTTATACATCTCCAAACACCTCCAAGATACACTTCCTACTCTCTATTTTTATCCACTCCCTACTTCATGTTCTCTCTCTGTTTTTTAATAAATCACCAAGTCCATTTTGTGCATACTCATGAGTATGTTGGCATCCACTGGAGAGTGGTCAGCCTACTATGGGCCACACCTTTAAAAAAAANTTTAGGGAGACCCTGTGCACTGAAAACAGATAAAGAGGAAGCATTCGTCAGTAGCTGTGAGTCTGCAAGAGCTGTCTGTGAAATGGAAGGACTTCTTGCAGCCCAGGCCTCTGCCAACGGAGCTTCAAGAGGATCATTGAGATTTCCAATGGCCAGAGTAGATCACAAAGATGTGGGARTGGAGCCCAGATCAGATGATGGCAGYCCTGGGGATGAGTCTTATCCACGTCGACCTGAYAACCTCAAGGGACTGGCCTCACTCCAGCGAAGCCACAGCACTGTTGCAAGCCTTGGGCTTGCATTTCCCTCTCAGAATGGATCTGCAGYTGCTGGCAGATGGCCAAGTCTTGTTGATAGGAATGCTGATGACTGGGAAAACCTTACCTTTTCTCCTGCTTATGAGGCAAACTGCAATCGAGCCACAAGCACCCGCAGGTACTCATGTTTTCTTGCCTCAGAATCCCTGCACTAGTGTGTGAAATGTCTTCATTATGCCRCTTCTGATCCTATTACATTAATACCAAGCAGAAGGATTCCTTCTCATTTATTTCATTGTTAGATAACACTGAATTCTTTACTCACCCAAAAGCCAGATAACTCTGTAAGAAAAATCTCTCTTGTGGTTTATTAGACAGAAAAATCCTAAGTTCAGAGAAGTCATCAGATTGATATTTTTAGATAGTGTCTGGGATCCTGAGTCATGAAACTTTCTTTGGTAATGAAATGTTCACAGTGGGACATTTGAAATGCAGCAAGTGCAACTGAGAGCCTCAATTGTTTTTTTTTTTTTAAATATATTTTATTTGTTAATTCTTTGAGAATTTTATACATCTCCAAACACCTCCAAGATACACTTCCTACTCTCTATTTTTATCCACTCCCTACTTCATGTTCTCTCTCTGTTTTTTAATAAATCACCAAGTCCATTTTGTGCATACTCATGAGTATGTTGGCATCCACTGGAGAGTGGTCAGCCTACTATGGGCCACACCTTTAAAAAAAAACCGACCTTAGAAGCCATCCGTTGTCTATAGATGCTTAGTTAGCGGTGAAGAATCATAAGCTCCTCCTTCTTCCATGCTGGGCTGTTGACTTACCCTGGAGTTGTGCAGGATTTTGATATTTAACTTCCAATAGTTTAAGTAGCATATGTGGTAGTGACTTCTGCATTTTAGTATACAGTCTGCTGGAAAAACCTCCATCTTAAAAGGCAAGTTAGTTAATCATGTTTAAATTAGGAAACATTTTTTAAACCTTCTGAGCATTTGTTCTGATATGTTAAAGTTGCAGCTCATTGCAGCTCGTAGGCTCCATGGCTTTCTTTCTGATGCTGTATTAGTAAGACTTTTCTGGTTTCTGTTACAGTGTCATTGAAGACTGTTTGATACCTATCTGCTGTGGATTATATGAACTCTTAAGTGGAGTTCTTCTTGTCCTGCCTGATGCTATGCTTGAAGATGTGATGGACAGGATTATTCAAGCAGATATTCTTCTAGTCCTTGTTAACCACCCATCACCTGCTATCCAGCAAGAAGTAATTAAAGTAAGGGCAAAAACTACATAAGTGATGTCTCATCAAGAATATATGAGTATGTGTGTAATTTAAATTGTTTAGTATATGTTAAGACTTAAAGCTTATTTCATATTTAATAATAGTGAACTATTGGGCTTAGAGAGATGACTTAGTGGTTAAGAGCATTGGGCTACTCTTATAGGGGATCCAGGTTCAATTCTCAGCACCTATATAGTGGCTCACAATCATCTGTAATTTCACTTCTAGGGCATCTGCTTCCTGGCCTCTGCAGGCACCAGGAACAGTGTATAGACATACATGCAGATAAGATACCCATATACATAAAATAAAAGTTAAAATTAAAAATTATTTAAAATAGCACTCTATAGTTTTGTTATTTCATACTGGCATTTGTGTGTAGTATTCAATTTAATCTTAAGATGTCTTATATATTGATTGATATATATATATRTGTGTATATGTATACATATACACACATATATATATAAACAGTAAGTTCTATTTTATAAAAATTATAAGAATCATGTAGTTTATTGGAATTCTTTCCTGCAGTGTAGTATCAATTTTTGAACATTTAAGTCTCAGCTCAGTTATCTCCTTTTTAAAGAGGTCTTCCCTGATTACCATATCAGATTACTTCCCTCTAGTCATACTCTTTATTTATTCATATATGTATATATTTATTGTCACACTTTTTATCTTTTTAATTTATTTGTACACTTGTTTTTAATCCCTAATGTGATTGTAAACTACACTCATCTACATTTGTCCGTATGTTGTACTTACTAAGTGATGGACAAATAAATGAATGTTCAATATGAATAGCTTCCTTTAGAAAACAAACAAATATGAAAATGCTCTTTTAAAGATTCTTATTTTCTTTAGTTTGTCTGGATGTAGGTATTGTTTAGTTTCTTGTAGTTCCAGTATAAAATTGCTATGGAGAATATAAAGGGAGAATAATATAATATAAGACCCTGCATTCAGTACACTTATTTTGTACTAGAAGAAAGTCATTAACCTTGCTAAGTATGATGTCAGGGATTCTGTGATGAAGTGTTCTGTGTGCAGTGGCAGTGCTGAAAAGAAGAATGGGAGCACAGGAAATGTAAGTCATTCTTAGGAGAAAGGGAAGAAGGAATCTTGTAATGGTTTGTTATAAACTTAGTTAAGTCTTTAAGGAAGGTAGAAAAAATGTGTGTTTAGGGAGACTCTTCTGTCTCCACTGTGAGGACTGCCTAAAAAGGAGGGAGAAGAGCAAGGTTTACTGAAGAACAGCACAACCCTTCAGATAAGAAACAGCTGTGACAGTGAATTACTAACCTTTCAGAACAGCAGCAAACTCAGGAGCTCATGACCTGGACTTATGCAAACCAGAGGACACAGGTTTGAGACTTTTGAAGGAGATGTACCTTCATATTTATGTATGGGGATCAATAATAGTAAAAAAACAAGAGGGTATTTTGTCTTGAAATCTAGAGGGATGCTGCTATGGTCCATCTAAATTTTAAAAATGTGGGAAAAGTAGGTTTAGAAAAAAAAGTAATTAATTGAGTTTTACATGTGTTGCATTTAATAAGTTAGAAAATAAGGACTAGCAAGGTCGCTTAGTGGGTAAAAGACTTTTACTGTCAAGCCCAACAACATGAGTTTGATCCCTAGGACCGGCACAGAAGGAGTGAACCAGCTCAGCCTCTGACTTCTACATGTGCACTGGGACAGCCCCCTTACTTCCCACACACAAAATAGATAAAGAAATGTAAAAAATTCCTGTGAAGATATATATCTAGCTTCTGGGATTTCTATTTTTAAAAAAGGTGGAATAAGGAGAAAAGGGTGAAAATGAAGTTTAAAAATGCGGAAATTTGGCTTGTGCACAAGATCTCACAGGAAGGTCTCTCAAGAGGTCTAGTGTGTGTGTGTGTGTGTGTGTGTGTGTGTGTGTGTATGTAAACTCACATGTGCACAAATCTAAAGGAAAAAAAACCAGTGCACTGTTGAATTAGACATAACGTTTTACTTACACTCAGTCATGGCTGCCAGTCTACAAGGTCCTTTGCTCAGCTTCAGGACACCCTGAAGAAATGAATCTGCAAGAAGTCCCCAAGAAAGAATCACCACTAGCATCACAGACTTGCCAGTTAATTTCTCTGTGCAGGTGACATGGTTTTTAGCTTTCTCTGTTTGTGTCTGTGTATGTGAATAATAGGTACTAGCTTACAAATATAAGAATTATATAAGTCTGAATYGTATATATTAAATGTTAACATCTAAATGGTCTCAATTTTTTTCTTTAGCTGTTACATGCATACATTAATAGAGCATCGAAAGAACAAAAGGACAAGTTTCTGAAGAACCGTGGCTTTTCCTTATTAGCCAACCAGTTGTATCTTCATAGGGGAACTCAGGAGTTGTTGGAGTGCTTCATTGAAATGTTCTTTGGTCGACCGATGGGCCTGGATGAAGAGTGAGTTATCTGCATCATAATTCAGATCCTTTGTCTTAAGTATAAAATCTAGTGATTATTTTGGGTCTCAGGAAAGGTCGGCTATAAATCATTTCCTAGGAGAATTGATTTATTATTTTACATATGATGTTCTATTATTACTTCTTTCTTTGTATTTTATTTACTTGTTAGAAACTGGAAACTTAACTGCAGTAGAAAATGAAAGTGACAGAGAAGATTTAACATGTAGTACTAACATGAGAAAGTGATCTGAAAGTAAGGTGACCCCTGTAATCTCAGTAACATGGCATTTGTGACCCATACAAGACTTCTGCAGTCCCTCAGAGCCC
Source organism: Apodemus speciosus (assembly GCA_002335545.1). Lineage (NCBI taxonomy): Eukaryota > Metazoa > Chordata > Mammalia > Rodentia > Muridae > Apodemus > Apodemus speciosus. The sequence continues at coordinate 249,160 of BDUI01000144.1, forward strand.
TCCCTTGGAATTTCTGAATGTGCTGCTCATCACTTAGATTTGACTTTGTAATAACACTTAAGGATTAACAATATGTGCAAAGATAAAAGAAAAAAATCACTGAAACCAACAGTTTCGCACAATTTTTTTCTGCTTGATAGAGAAAAATATATACATCTTTGGTGTGGTACACCAATTCAGACCTTTGTGAACTTAAATTATTTATTGTGGTCATTTTATGTATGTGTGTATTGCTGCTGATCAAATCCAGGTCCTTATATGTGASAGTGTATCCACAAAATACTTAAACTGCTGCACCACAGAGGCAAGTAGTTTTAGGTCAGGAGTGAGAGATTTTGATAGCTATTTTTACTAGCTCACTGTCACTAAGATAGTTTGTAAACTAATAATTTTCCTTTACACTTGTTATAGTTCCACACAGCATGCATTTTTGGATATAAGATTGCCAATGGATGAATTCAAATGAGTCCACTGAAGTTAGGAAATTGTATACATATTTCACCTGAGTATTTATGCATTTATCTTAGGTTTTGCATTATTGTAAACTATAATCTTTTTTTAATTAAGAGTTCTTTTTCTCAACACTGTTTTTTGATAATTTCAATATCAGATTTTAAAAACAGCTTRTAGTGTCAAGCATTTATTCCCAGTTTGTGATTGACTACTCCTAACACACTTTTCACTGTGTCTTATTTATTATAGATTTGATCTGGAGGAAGTAAAACACATGGACCTCTTCCAGAAGTGGTCTGTCATTCCAATTCTGGGACTAATAGAGACCTCTCTCTATGACAATATACTCTTGCACAATGCTCTTTTACTTCTTCTGCAAGTTTTAAACTCTTGTTCCAAGGTAGCAGACATGCTTTTGGACAATGGTCTACTCTATGTGTTATGTAATACAGTAGCAGCCCTGAATGGATTAGAAAGAAAGTAAGTTTTAAACTATTAATTAAAATTACATGTGATAAGATTATTAGAAGGGGAAATAGTTAATAGGTTACCTTAAAGAGTTGGGTTTTTTTGTAATGCTTTCAAAGAATTTCTTTCCCACAGAATTAAATTAACTTGGAGATGGCATGTTTTTCATCACTTTGAATAATGTTTGGTTAGGAACTTATATGACCCGTTTTGGGGTACTTAAAATTGAAGACAATAAGGCTACTCTGACATGTTTATTAAGCTTCCACAGTTGTCACTGTAGTTAGACCCACACCAGGAAGAGATTAGTTAGGGCTACTCACTGATCTATAAGGAACTCAGGAACAGCAGAGGCTCTAGTGTCTCAGTGAACTCACTTGCTGGTTTAACACTGCCTCCATGATCAGTTTATAGCAACAGAGAATATAGTAGCACTGCTAATACAGATTAATCTCTAATAGTCAAAAGAACACTGGCAAAGGGCTTCCTGCCACTTGAGTTAAGAGCTTTGAAAAGTAAAATTTTAATTAGATTTTGTATTTTTGGTGTCTTCACATCTGATGTATAGTTTGCCATTTTTTACCAACATACTATTAAAATGTGAATCTTAAGATGCGCCATCTTGTTGTATGCCAAAGTACTAGATGTTGTCATAGTTTTGCTGAGTACAGAGCATATTTGTACCCAGTGATTGTCTGGGGGCAAAGATAGATTTCTTATACTCACCAAGTTCAGCTTTAATTGGGCACTTGTTGTTTGTAGGGTTCATGTACTCATGCTCATGAAAACTAGAAACATAAGGTATTATGTTTCCTCAGAACACTTAGACTTGATTTTAGTTCAGTGCATAAAGTTGGTAAAACWGGGAAGGTACCTATAGGTTATGAAAGAAGTTTTTCCTAAAAATAAGTTGTACTGATTGACCCTGTGTGGTACTGTATTGATTGACCCTATGAAAGTTATATTTCTATTATTTGGAAAAACTAAATATAGAAAAATATTTGGACCTGGTATCATGTACCTGAGTAGATCATCAAGGTTAAACTTGTGGGCAGAGTAACTGATTCATATTCATTGTGTGTTTATAAGTGATTAATATATATTCAAGTTTATCCTTAATTTAACTTTGATATAAATTCAAGCTTATAATCCCTAAAATAACTTTCATTTATGTAGCTGAGCTGCAGAGAGGTTAATGGATTCTTTCAAATTCACTATCCCGTAGTATTGTTGCTACACCCTATTCTTCACCCTTCATGTAGACTAAGAGCCTTTGTAAGTGTTCTCTTAGTATCTTGTGCTAATCTCTATCTGTTGTTTATGTTGCTCTCTTGACCTGCCTTTTTCTCCACAAGACTGTAATTTCAACAGAAGGCAACATGTCTTATGTACATTCCTAGTGGGCAGGGTCTATTGCTTGCTACATAGAGTGAACATGGGCAGTTATTAAATCAGTGCATGCTGGTAGCATAGGATTTAACCAGTTCTTTGTCTTAATTTTTTAGTTGTTTTGCTTATAATATCTTCTGTTTTGTTTTGGACTCACTTTAGCATTCCTTTGAACGAATACAAATTGCTTGCATGTGATATACAGCAACTCTTCATAGCAGTTACAATTCACGCCTGCAGTTCCTCAGGCTCACAGTATTTTAGAGTTATTGAGGACCTTATTGTACTTCTTGGATATCTTCATAATAGCAAAAACAAGAGGACACAAAGTAAGAATGGATTTTTATGGAATTTGCACATAACTCTTTTACTGAAGGTTTAAACTTAATTATGTGTTGGTATTAATTGTTATCAAAAGCAACCTTTAAATTATTGAAAATAGAGTGCTTGATGACTTGATTTAATTAGCTGGCAATACATCACTGGCAGAAACAAGTACTTTTTTTTTTTAACCAAGTAGAATGCAAAGGCTTATGTTGAAGATTAATTAATGATCTTTAATTTTCTTTAACAGAAAATTCTAAAGTGACTGAAACCTGAAAGCATGTGGGTTATTGAAGCTTTTGCTTTATACAAAATTATTGGTTTTGAAAACAATTATTTAAAGTGAAATAAATTTATGATTTATTTTTTCTATTCAAATTTTTATAGTKGAAACTAGATATGGTGATATATATTCAAGAGGTGGAGGCAGGATGATCGGAATTTCAAGGTCACTTTCAGCTATATAGCAAGCTAAAGGCTAACCTGGGCTACMGGAAACATGTCTCAAAAAATATCAAAAAATTTGTAGTGACCATATGGGAATTTATTTTAACATTATTTTTAAATATAGCTTAGAAATCTAACATCAAGAGCCCACATTGATGAAACAACTTTAACTTATGTCTAAGGCCTTTTCATTTAGACATTGACTATTATAGTTTGAGTATTAGATTATATATTTTAGATGTTAGATAATATATAAATTTAGTTAAAAGAGATAATCATGACAGCTTGAAAACATCCTACTCTCTTTTGGGTTTAGATATGGCTTTGACCCTGCAGCTTAGAGCTCTCCAGGCCGCTTTGGGATTTATAAGGAGCACGGCCAGTCATGACTCTGAAAAGTCTGTGCAGGCGCCTTCTGCCCACTGCTGTTCAGTGCCTCAGAAGCGGAGAAGTATTGCTGGTGAGGACCAAAATGGCATTTTAATAATTTATAAGTACTTTCCTGTATTCTGATGTTATTTACATTAAGAATACTTTTCTTGCTGAGCATGGAGGCCTGTGCCTTTACTCTCACTCTGGGGAAACAAAGGCAGGTATGTTTCTGGAGGTTGAGGCCAGCAAGATCTAACATATTGAGTCTCTTGTGTCCAGGAACCAAGGAATTAAAACATTTCTTGGTTTAAAAAAATCAAATTATATAATGTCAGGAAGTTTTCTTCTCAGCAGAAACTGTTGTACCAGAAGAGGCTACATAGACTGTGTCCACATTTTATCCTAATGGGAGCCACCAAGGGTTTCAGGAGATGTGTAGTATGACCAGATAGATTGTATAGAGATTTCTGACTTCTGTAAGGAGTGTGGACTTGACGAAAGCGAAGTATAGAACCCAGGCGGGGGCTGTGGCAGTTATCAAGGTGTACAGTGGGAGCTGGTAGACAGTCAAGGTGGACAGTGGGAGCTGGTAGACAGTCAAGGTGGACAGTGGGAGCTGGTAGACAATCAAGGTGGATTGTGGGAGCTGGTAGACAGTCAAGGTGTACAGTGGGAGCTGGTAGACAATCAAGGTGGACAGTGGGAGCTGGTAGACAATCAAGGTGGACGGTGGGAGCTGGTAGACAATCAAGGTGGACAGTGGGAGCTGGTAGACAATC
>BDUI01000144.1:253742-266353 GCA_002335545.1 Apodemus speciosus
TGGACGGTGGGAGCTTGTAGACAATCAAGGTGGATGGTGGGAGCTGGTAGACAATCCATCAAGGTGGATGGTGGGAGCTTGTAGACGATCAAGGTGGATGGTGGGAGCTGGTAGACAATCAAGGTGGACAGTGGGAGCTGGTAGACAATCAAGGTGGACAGTGGGAGCTGGTAGACAAGCAAAATGCTTATGGTATTGGAGCTTACTGTGAATTTGTATGTATCATCAAATAATAAGTGCTGATATATTTTTCCACAAAAACATGCTGCTGCTTTTATAGAAACATAAACTAGAAAGGTAATAAAAACACCACAAACCTAGGATATATGTTCATGCTTACATAAATATATACACATATGTGTCTCTTGTCTATATACAGTGAATATACATAAGTATGGGTAAGAGTGTAATGTTAATCCAGCAACTGCTCAGTATCTGTAGCAACTGTTGTGCACATACTTTGATATATAATATATATATATGTATATATATAATTTAGTATATTTCCTGTATCTATTCTCATAGATGTAAAGGCTTTTAAGTCCAAACCTTTCTCTCCTTGTACTAATTTTCTTTTCTTTTTTTTTTTTGTATGTTCAATGCTATGCAAAATTTTAAAGCCATGTGATAAAAAGCCCATCCATGGAAAATACTTCTAAATATGTAATAATATGTTTAAGTTATGCTAAAGCAACTTATAAAACATCCACGTAATTAAACTTACTGCTCCTATGTATCCTTCCTTGTTTAATATCTAGACAGTCTCTCTTCTTGTACCACTCTCCCCTTGTGCCTGTCCTCAGTCCCAGGTAGAATGAGCCCTTTTCAGATCTAACTGTGGTGCGCAGCTTCCTATATGCTATGACAAGGACTCTTGTTTCTTCCAGTAGAGTCATACCTAGGTTTTACATTCTTAAAGTCTCAGAGGGTGTAGCCACTGCTATGTTCCAGATTAATTTTCCTTCAGCCTCACATGTGCGTCGTTCTGTTTGGCAGTCACGAGTTCCTGTCAGCTTAGTGAATAGGGCCAAATTCAATCCTTTGAGACACACATACAGAGGGGGGGCAGGGGGCTGCAGAAGGAGGGAGAGGAAGAGGGAGGGGCATGGGAGGGTAGAGTGATGGAGAGATGTTTTTTCCTAAATGGTATCATACTCTACCAACTGTTTACAACGTGACTTCTATTTTTAATCCATAGAGACGTCTTTTTACATTAAGAGCACAGTGTTTGGTGGCTCCCGTGCTGTGTGGTGTGACCTTCTTCCCCAGCCTTTTTGCTTTGCTTTACTAACTTTTGCCATTATTGTGCAGTTTTTCAAGTAGAAAAAAACTCTATAGTATTTTAATGCATGAAGATAGAGGAAGTAAGTAATAGGGTATTATTTGAAGTGACATATATTCATGTCAAGTGTCATTCATACAGGTAGATGATTAGTATAATTAGCACATGAATGAAATTTGTTTTTAACCAGTAAAAACAATACCAATATGAATGATGCTTTATTCTTTGAAGAATGAGATAGGCATTGTATTTTATGTTATTTTCCTTAATTCATAAAATAATGTTCTTGATTTATTTATTTAGCCATTAAATAATTACTGAGTCCCAGCCTTGTACAAATTTCTGTTTTACCTATCTTCATAGACCAGGAGGAAGTGATAAAAGCATCTAAACAAATGTATTACTATAGTATCAGATAATGATAACTATCATCCTGTGAGATAAGCTCTGCTTTGTTTTCTAGTATATATTTTATAAACATGGAAACTGGGACTTAGAAAAAGAAGCACACAAGACTTCCACCCGTCCATGTGTCTTTAAAGCATGAGCACTGAAGCGCATGTCCACACTCACCAGTACAGAAGGAGAGTCTTACTCAGTGTCCGCCACCTTGCCATCCCTGGGTTATAATTGGATTATACATAAGAAATCTGTGGATAGTATGAGGATAAACTTATCTCAATGGTTAGGGATATTATCTGACAATATTATTTTAATATCTCCAAGAATTATTTTTTGTTTCTTTTTTACCTCAAAGATGACTCTAGCCATCAAAATTAGTAACTAATTAAAAATACACAGTAGTGGATAATCTAAAAAAAAAAAATCTATTAAAACCTACCATAATTTAGTCAGATGCAAGTAATTTGTAAAAATGTTATTTATGGAAATTGATGTTTGTTTTCATAATTCAAAACAAAGGTTCAATTCCAGTGAAGGGTTCTGTTACTCCTCATCCACCAAGACGCCACTTTGCTTCCTGTGGTCAMCTTCCGATGCCCTTCTTCAGTCCATTAGATCGAGACTCCCCCCAGCTCTCTCCTGGATGCACCACATGTGCAGYATCCCSCAAAGCAGGTGCAGMAGCATAGGCACAGCACTCTGCTTCATTCAATCTGAGGAGSTGTTTCTCAGGAAAYGCTTTCCAAATGACGTGTCCACCCCGAATCATTGTGCTGGCAAATCACTGGACTTGTTTCTACTCTATGATCTCTTCATTCTTACTGACTGATTTCTTATTTGTCACTATGCATAATTTTCCAAACTATAAGATTCAATGGTAATTATCCAGACATAGTACCATTATTACTAAATTATCATCTTTTGCTGATATATCTTGTTATTTAAAACTGTTGATGATCTTGGAAAACAAGGAAGTGAAACAGTGAAAATAGTCTATCAGATATCAAAGCCACTAGTACCCATCTGATATTTTGACTTTTCTAAAACTTGGACAAATGATGAGCATCCTCCTGTTATTAATTAGCCTTTTACTATTCCTTTACACTGAATCCAGAAGTACTGTTCCACTTCTTTGGAGAAATAAAAAACATACTAATTTCTCATACTCTTTACCTTAATATGAATTAATTTTGTAATAAAAAGTTTTTCTTTAGGGCCAATAAGCAAAAAACTATAGTGAAAATAAGTTCATTGCTCATTATTAACTATGGCATTGGGTAATTTATACACTTGAAGGTCCTCGCAAATTCCCTCTGGCTCAGACAGAATCTCTCCTGATGAAGATGCGTTCAGTGGCCAGTGATGAGCTCCATTCGATGATGCAGAGGAGGATGAGCCAAGAGCTCCCCAGTCAGGCCTCGGAGGCAGAGCTCACTCAGAGGCTGCAGAGGCTCGTCATCTTAGCTGTGAACAGGATCATTTACCAAGGTATCCAGGACCCCACTCCTCCCTTCCCTTCCGTGCTGAATCACAGGGGAAATAGACCATATGAAAGTGAGTAGGTTTCCTTTCTCTTCTTAATGAATACAGATTAAAGGAGCTTTAGGTTTGAGACTAGCATTCTACTTCTTAATATGTTAAGTGCTAGTCTGGGTTGGCCATTGATTTTAAAACAATATTTTTCAACTTTTCTTTTGACAAAGTAATAGATTCATAGGCAGTTAATAGAACTAATGCAGAGATCCATCAACTTGGTACCTAGTTTTTCCCTATGGAATCTTGCGATATTGTAATACAGAGTCACTTTCAAGAAGGAGACATGAATATGGTYAAAGAGAACATTTTCATTCCCACAATGAAATTCCCGCAATTGTCTTGTTACCTTTTTATGAACAAATCCACTTTTCCCTCCGCGGCCCCTACCTACCTCCAATTCTCCCTCCATTTCTGTATTTCTCCATTTCTAACATTTCTAAAATGTTTTACAAGACGTTCCATAAAAAACATTGACTGTTATATGGCCACTTTTGTTTCTAGAGTCTATATCCATGGTACCTTATTTACATTTTTTAAACCTTACAAACTTATTTTTTAATTTTAATTTTATTATTATTGTATATGAGCTTATACCTTTGTTATTCTATTGATGCTAAGTGACACTATGACCAAGGCAATGTACATTAGAGTTCCTTGGGGCTTACAGTTTCAAAGAGAGTGCCCATGGCCATCATGACTAGGAGTATGGCAGTAGGCAGCCAGGTGTGGCCCTGCAACAGAATCCAACATCTTCCATCTGAGCCACAGGCAGGAGGCAGAAAGAGTGCTAACTAGGAATGCATGGCCTTCTCCAGCTTCACAGCTCGCCTCCCTACTCCCACCCCCAGTGGCATGTCTCTTCTCTCAATTCCATACTTCTTAATTCTTTCCAAACAGTTTCATCAATCAAGAACCAAGTATTCAAATATGAGCCTATGGTGATCATTCTCATTCAAACCATGTACACATCCCATGGCATACATGTAGAAGCCAGAGGACAGTTTTGTAGAGTAGTTCTCTACCTTTCTACCTTTACAGGCATTCTAAGGATTGAATTCAGGTCATCAGGCTCATGTAGCCAATGCTTCTATCTGCTGAGTCATTCCTCCAGTGCCCATACCTTAATTTGCTGTATCCCAACTATGGTGGTTAATCTTGTCAATTTATTGAACTGTGAGACCAGTACCTCTGAGTATATTTGAGGATTTTTCCAGAGAGAATTGGATATGGAGGGTTCTGACCCAATCTCTGGTTTAATCCACTGATACAGTCAAGATTCAATGACAATCAAGAGGTAAAAAATCTGTAGAAGGCAGAGCTAGCTGGAGGAAGTAGGTTGCTAAGGATATGTCCCTGAAGCGGGTATCTGTTACCTCTGCTTTCTAGTTAGTACAAGGTAGGTAGCCTTTCTCTAATATGATCCTATTGGCATGATTTTCTGCCTTACCTCAGGAACAAAGCAATGAAACCAGATAACCATCAAGGGAGACCTAAGATGCCACAAACACAAATAAATCTTTAAATTATTTATCTCATTCATCAGTGACAAGAGCTAATTTAACACACCAGCCTGGTTCCATGTCCTTCCTGTTTATAATTACAGAACATCTAGTGGGTACTGGATTAAGACTACAAAACACTGAGTCAGCAAAGTGGCTCAGTAGGTAAAGGTACCTGCCACCAAAGTTTGATTCCAGGAACTCAAAAGGTAGAAGGAGGGAGCTGACTCCAGCAAGTTGTCCTCTGACTTGTATGTATGTGTCATGGGATGCACATCGCCAACATATACAAATAATAAACGTAATTTAAAAAAACATGTAAAATGGAATACAAAACACACATGCACAAAAATCTCAGTCAGCCAGAAACAAGTAATTTGTGCCTGTGATGCAGGCACTCCAGGCACTCAGAGGCTGAGGTAGGAGGGCTGTCTGAGCCTAAGAATTCCAGACTAACCTAGCAACAGAGCATTAAAAAAATAGCAAGATGTAGTGGTGCAGGCCTTTAATCCCAGTGCTGGAGAGGCAGAGGCAGGTAAATTCTCTGAGTTTGAGGCTAGCCTGGTCTACATAGTGAATTTGGGGTTAGTCAGAAATACATAGTGAGAACCTGTCTTGGGAAAAAGTGTCTTATATACATATGATATTAAGTCTGTTGCCATTTTTATTCAGTGTAATTCTCTGGTAAGTTGTCCTGCTTATTTTGAATGTATCAGCAATCTATTCAGTTGGGGTTTTGTTTGTTTTATGTGACAGTACTGCCATGATATGGATGTACCAGAGTCTATTTAATGGTTTTAATTAGTTATTACAAACAAGCTTCCTAGCAACTTTTATGTACAGGTTTTTATGTGAATATAAGCCTTTATTATCTGGGATAAACACTCAAGGCTCATTTCCTGGGCTACATGGCAGTTTTAACCTTTTCTGAGTGGCTGTACAGTTTTCTATGCCCTCATATCCACAATATCTGAGTAATTCAGGTTTTACTTCATTTTCTCCAGTATCTGGAGTTATCTGCATTTTGTGTTTTCACCATTCTACTAGATGTATGGAGGTATCTCACTGTTGTTTTAATGTGCTGTCCCATGAAGCCAGTGTTAAGCTAATACCTAGAGCAATCATTAAGAGACCTACAAAAATTAACCACAGCAGTAAAAGCACTATAGCTGTGTACAGGGGTGCATACTTGGGAAGGCTAGAGCAATAGGGTCACAAGTTTGAGGCCAGACATATGTACAAAGCAAGCTTGTATACAAAGGAAAAAATAACTATAGCTAATATTCAAACATATACACACTATATATAATATTCACATATACATACATATGTGTGCACACATACACACATGCACACAAGATCACACACGCATATGCACACCGCAAGCACAACTATATCAGGATTTATGACTGTTACCTAACTTTTTCATTCGACTGTGTATATGTATATCAAACCATCAATTTGTATACTTTATATATAAAATATCATTTCTTAGTGTTAGGACTCAATAAAGCTGAAAAATTAAAGCACATATTAGAATTCTAAAAAGTATTCAAGGGGACTGGAAAGATGGCATAGGAGTTAAGACCACTTGTTCTTGCAGGTCCTTGCAGAGGACCCAAGTGGTCTTTCAGTTGATTTTTATAAGAGTCCTATGGTCTTAGCACATTTTAACCATTTCATCTTCATTAGCAAATTTAACCTTTATGGTTTCATAATTTAAGTATTTTTAAATGTTATATTATTTTTAAGTTGTTTTCCTCTCTGTCACATTTTATCTTCTTTAATTAATACATTTACCACATTTATACTATGATAACTGAGTTAGTAATACAGAATATTTAAGATAGTTTTTCAAAGTTTTGTTTGTGTGAGACAGGGTTCTCAAACTCGCAGAGAGATGCCTCTCAAGTGCTGGGAATATAGACACGTTCCACCCTACCTGACCAGAGGATTTTTTAAAATCAATTAAAATATAATTATATCATTTCCTCCCTCTCTTTCCTATCTCTAGTGCTCTCCATGTCTCCCCTTGCTGTTCCCTCTCTGATTTATGCTAATCTTTTCCTTTAATTATGTGTGTGAGTAAATACATAAATGCAACGTGCTGAATCTGTTTAGTATTGCTCGTGTATATATGTTTTCTGATTGACTACTTGATATCAGATAGCCATTTAAAGGGCTCATGTCTGGGGAAGGCTAATTCTACCTCCTTCAACAGTTGCTAATTGCCTGCAGCCCAGTGGTAGGACTCTGCAATTTTTCCCATCTACTTTGACATGTCAACTGGTGTCATTGTTCAGGTCTTGTTTAAGTAACCACATTGTGAAAATTTCTTGGGTGCAGCTTCCCTTTCATATCTAGAAGATAAAATCTTACCAAAGACTTCATGGTCTTCTGATTCTTACAGTTTTTCTAATCTAAGTTCCACAGTGTTTTCTAAGCTGTAGGTATACAGTTGTGTTGTAGATGTATCACTTGGGTTTGGGCACCAAATGGCCAGTTGTTCTGTGCATTTTGGTTAGTTGTAGAGATCTGAAATGATCTCCGTCTGCTGCAAAAAGAAGCTTTTTTGATGAGGGGTGAGAGCTATACTTTTCTGTGAGTATAAGGATAAGTTTAAAATACAGTCAGAAATTATACCGGTTTAAGAAAATGGTAGTTACAGGTTCTTATCCAAAGTCTGTGGCATCACTGGCCACTGGTGGTTGGCTAGATTTATAAATAATATCAGGCATGATTTACTTCCTATTGAGCAGCCCTTACATCCAGTTAGACGCTATTGATTACTGCCAAGATATACCTTTAAGAATATCTTTCTGTGCTGGTCATTGCGGCTCATAGGTATCCCAACTTGATTGCTTTCTTTCCTTGGCAACTTGAATACCATCCTATGTGATGGAAGCTAGCCCTCAGGAAGGAGGTGTGCAGGTCAGATCCAGCTAGAATCTTTCAAACTCTGTGTCTACAGTGCATGGTATTTTCAGCAATAGGGACTTTTCTTCAGAAGGCAACCAAGGGCCTCAGCAATAACCTATATTGTTTTCAGAATCTCTTGGACTTCCCTAACCACCAACTTGGAAGGGATTTTTTATGCCTAGTACTGAGGTTTTTATTAGATTAGTCTTTGGCTCTTAGGGATTATAAGTAGCATAACTTCATAAAATATATACAATTATATGAAATTTTAGGTAAATGTAAAATAACTTCCCATGGCTATGTCARATATCCTCAGTGTTACTTATCCCACCTCTTGAGTATGTTCACCAGCATCATTACCATATATAATAGAAACCTATCAATAAGTTAACTAATTTTTATTAAATTCTTTTTTAATTCAGAGTTGAATTCAGATATTATTGACATTTTGAGAACTCCAGAAAATACATCTCAAAGCAAGACCTCAGTTTCCCAGACTGAAATTTCTGAAGAAGACATGCATCATGAGCAACCTTCTGTATACAATCCATTTCAAAAAGAAATGTTCACATATCTGTTGGATGGTTTCAAAGTGTGTATTGTAAGTAAATTAATGACTTGGAAATGTCTGTTTACACAAAAGGAGTAGAGATCTATATATGTAAACTCAGGGTTTCCAAATTTATATTTCTTTGTGCTTTGCAGCTGAAACAATTTGAATTAGTTTTTCTGTTGGGGGAAGGGCATTGTTTTCTTTTGAAGTAAGGACTCACTGTCTAGCCTAGGTTGACTTTGAATTCATATTTCTCATTTCTCAGTCTTATGCTAACTGACATTGCAGGTGTGTGCCATTATGCCTAACTTGGGATTTTAATAAGAGTGATATATTTTGCTTGGCTAACCCGATATAAAATGAAGAACCTCATGTAGTATCAGGGAAGAGTGGGATTTTGAAGATTGCTGTGGTTGTAAAAGATAGCCTATTTTTAAAGGATTTTATTTATAACTACATTTTTGAATTATGGAAAAGTTTAGATCTTGCTATAAGCATATCCATGCCTTCAGAATGATATAGAATATATTTATTGTGTCTTACTTCACTTCCCATCATCTCACTTGAGTTTCTTTGGATCATTCATACTTGATTATAGGGAACAAATTGATCAATTCACTTGGTCAGAAGTACTAAAGGCCAATTTAATTCTAGAATACCATGAGTCACCACTGTCAATCTCTGAATTTAGTTTAGACTGGATTTTAGTGTCCATCTCTGATCATTAAATAAACTGTGGTTTTACTTAGATTAAACTGTGGTTCAATCATTCAAGTAGAGATCTTAAGAGTAGGAGTAATTAGAAAGCCATCCTAAAATTGTGTCTGAGCCCTCATATATACTGATTCCAGTATTAAATTCAGGTGATTTGGTCAAGATGAAGCCACTGGTAGAGCTACAGTTAAAACAACAACTAGGGGAAAATGATGATCAAATTCCATATAGAGATACATTTATAACTATAGTACTCACTATGGTAGTGCTGATACATTTTTATTATGAATTCCTTGTCTTTTATATTGTAAAAGCAAGGTGGATTGACTTCCCATTATTCTCTGATTGTTTTGATTTGATTTTCCAGTCGATAATCTCTAAGCCCTTAGTGGTTTTTGAAAAACGACTCATGACATTTGCTTCTCCTTCTGTACTAGTGACGAAAAGTACATGAAGTTCTGAATATTGTCATATATCTGTCTCTTAAACTCTCATTTGTATGGATATATGTATGAGTGTCTAACTTTGAATATTAAATCTAGAATGGATTGTGTTCTATGGTCTTCTTTGAGTTTCTGTGTGGCTAGTATATATTGCTTAAGAAGTCTGATCCTGAGCTGTCCAGATTGCTCAGCAGGTAGAAACACCACACAAATGTTAACTACCTGATTTCGATCCCTGGATCTTGTATAAAGATGGAAGAAGAGAATAAATCCCTCAAGCTGTCCTTTGACTGCCACACACATGCTATTCCACTCAGGCACCCTTTCTACACACAATGCAGTTACTTCTGCTACTACTACTAATATTTAGTTTTTAAAAGTCTGACCTAATTCACTCCTATTTTGACTTAGGGTGCAAGTAAAACTGGTGCTTCTAAGCAGCAATGGACTAAAATCCTGGGGTCTTGTAAAGAAACCTTCCGAATCCAGCTTGGAAGATTGCTAACACATATTTTGTCACCAACCCACACTGTAGAAGAAAGGAAGCAGATACTTGAGATAGTTCATGAACCAGCTCACCAGGATATACTTCGTGACTGTCTTAGCCCCTCCCCACAAGTAAGTATCTCAGAATATCATAAAGCCTTTCAAATCACAAAGGGAAATTAAACTRTGGTCATGCTGTCAGGAGTGTAGTTTTCTTTCCAAACAAATTTAACCTGTGACCTTCCTTCATATGCTTCTTAGGCTTGATTTGACTTCTTCAGGGTCATTTCCCAGCTATTTTCCAGGGGTTAGATGAAAAATTTTATATTTGAGTTCTTTAAAGGTCTTACATGGTTACTTGTTGCCATATTGTGAAGAATTTTCGTTTTTGATACATTTTTACAAATATTATATTGCTCTTTCCCTCCAGTCCCTTCCTTGTTCCCTCCTCCCATACCCTCAACTTCATAGCCTCTTTTTCTCTAGTTGTTATTGTTCCATATATGTGTATATGTATACATAAATAGACAACCTGCTGAGTCCATTTTTGTTGTTGAGAGCCCTTCACTCTTGTCGTTCTTTGCCAGAGAGCATGTCCTCTGTAGGAAAGTTCTTCGTGCCTTTTCAAAGCCACATAGAAGCTTTGTTCTGTTGGCCTTCTAGAGTTGGAGAACTCACAATTGCTTTTCTCCATTTATCTTCTTTGTGATGAATTCTCTTCCTTTCAAGATAGTTTCTTATTGCTGCCGCTTGCACCCTCTCTTAGTCCTCTGAGGCTCACCCTGAACAGAGCCTTCTTCTTTGTCACCACTTAGCCCTTGACTAGCTTACCCTGTATTTTTTCTGACCCTACCTTCAATTTTTTTTTTTTTTTTGGTTAGTAAATTTGTCAATTGGATATTTTATTTGTTTACATTTTGAATGTTATCCCCTTTTCTGGTTTCTCCTCTGGAAGCCCCCTATCCTATTCCCCACTTACCCTGCTTCTATGAGCGTGCTCCTCCACCCACCTACCCACACCCACCTCACTGCCCAAGCATTCCTCTATACTGGGGCATCAAGCCTTCGTAAGACCAAGAGCCTCCTCTCCCATTGATGCCAGATAAAGCCCCTTCAGATCCTTTAGTCCTTTCCCTAACTCCTCCATTGGGGTCCCTGTGCTCAGTCCGATGATTGGTTGCAAGCATCTGCATCTGTATTGGTYAGGATCTGACAGAGCCTCTCAGGAGACGACTGTATCAGGCTCCTGTCAGCAAGCACTTCTTGGCGTCTGCAGTAGTGTCTGGGTTTGGTGTCTGCATGTGGGATGGATCCCCAGGTAGAGCAGTCTCTGGATGGCCTTTCCTTCAGTCTCTGCTCTACTTTTTGTCCCTGTATTTCCTTTAGGCAGGAGCAATTCTGGGTTAAAATTTTGGAGATGGGTGGGTGGCTCCATCCCTCAACCAGGGTGCCATGACTAACCTCTGGATATGGTCTGGATAGGTTCTTTCTATCCTTTGTGAGGTATTTCAGCTCATGTCATCCCCTTGTGGTCCTGGGAGGCTCTTGCTTTCCTGGCATCTGGAACTTTCTGGTTGCTACCCTCGGTTCCCCATCCCCTATTGCTGCACACCTCTGTTCAATTTCCTGATCCTCTGTACATGTCCTCCATCTCCTTCCATACCTTACTCTGTCCCTCTTTTTCCCCCTCCCCCACCTTTTTTCCTCCCAAGTCCCTCCCACCCTCTAGTTYCCTTGATTATATTGTTCCTCCTAAGTAGGTCTGAAGCTCCACTCTTTGGTCTTCCTTCCTCTTGAGCTTCATGTGGTCTGTGAGTTGTATTGTGGGTATTCCATGCTCTTTGCCTTATATCCAYTTATCAGTGAGTRCAYACCATGTGTGTTCTTTTGTGACTGAGTTACCTCACTCAGGATGATATTTTCTAGATCCATCCATTTGCCTGAGAATTTCGTGAGGTTAGTGTTTTTAATAGCTAAGTAGAATGCCATTGTATAAATGTTCTACATTTTCTGTATCCATTCCAATGTGGAGGGACATCTGGGTTCTTTCCAGCTGTCCTTATTACATGTTGTCCTTATTACATGTTGGAGCATCTTCTGGGTATATGCCCAGGAGTGGTATAGCTGGCTCCKCAGGTAGTACTATGTCCAAGTACATGAGGAAGCACCAAACTGATTTCCAGAGTGGTACTGTCTCTGTGCCCTCTGGTTAGTCTGGCTAAGGGTTTATATATCATGTTGTTTTCTCAAAGAACCAGCTTCTGGCTTTGTTCATTCTTTTCTTCTTTTTAATTTTCTTTATTCTTTGTTTACATTCCAAATGATTTTCCCTTTTCTGGTTTCCCCCTACCCCTAAGTCCCATAAGCCCTCTTCCCTCTGCCCATTCCCCAATCAACCTCCTCCCACTTCTCTGTCCTGGTAATCCCCTACAATGCTACATCAAGCCTTTCCAGGACCAGGGCCCTCTCCTTCTTCTTGGGAATGATTTAATATGTGAGTTGTGTCTTGGGTATTCCGAGCTTCTGGGCTAATATCCACTTATCAGTGACTGCATTCCATGTGTGTTCATTTGTGAATAAGTTACCTCACTTAGGATGATATTTTCCAGTTCCAACCATTTGTCATGAATTCATTGTTTTTAATTGCTGAGTAGTATTCCATTGTATAAATATACCACATTTCTGTATCCATTCTTCCATTGAGGGACATCTGGGTTCTTTCCAGCTTCTGACTATTATAAATAAGGCTGCTATGAACATAGTGGAGCATGTGTCCT
>BDUI01000144.1:338487-351792 GCA_002335545.1 Apodemus speciosus
AACTTTGTAATTTTATGAGGTCCCATTTGTCTATTCTTGATCTTAGGGTATAAGCTATTGGTGTTCTGTTCAGGAACTTTCCCCCTGAGCCAATGTTCTCAAGGGTCTTCCCCAGTTTCTTTTCTATTAGTTTCAATGTGTCTGGTTTACTGGAAAGCATTTTTAAGACATCCACTGAACATCCAAGATGAATGTGGTGTCTAAATAATAAGCCAGTCTCCAAAATAAAAGACGTGTTGTTTTTTAATTTTCTGTCTCTTTGTTTAGACCATGTAAGTTCAGGATGTATCAAGTAAAGGTAATAATCTTCCTTCTGATCTAGAATCTTCTCTGGGCTATTACAATTTTTGGAATTATATTTTACTGCGTGAAGCTGCTATTCCTAGCATAGTATTAATTCCAAGTTCTTATGGTAAAACCCTCATTAAAGTTTGTACTGACCCTCGGGGTTTAAATGCAATTATAGTGCTGTTTCTATCTCTTATCCATGGAGCCATTAAAATGTTTTAGCAGGAGTAATGGGCCCTAGTCAGCACTCTGGAGAGACCCTGTAGAACCTGCAACCCTACATGGAAGGCTAAGATGGAGGCTAGGACAGGATGTAGGGAAGGATAGGACAAGGAGACAGACTTCCACAGGAGAAGTACCAGCTGGGTATTAGGGAGCCTAGAAGGTGTTGCAGGAAATATTAAAAAGCAAACTGGCCCTTTCCCAAGCTAAAGAACTGGCCCTTTCCTGCACTCGTGCCTCTGCCCCGGCGGCCTGGCTGGCCATGCACAGGCGGGCAGTGGCTGACCTGTTTTTATCTCATGGAGACACTGACTCAGAACTCTACAATCTCTCCACACAGCTCACTAGGTTCCCACTGGCGGGTCACTACCATGCCAGCCCCAGGCTTCAAAGCTCCCACCGCCTTTGTGGTGCACGTCAGGCAAATCCACGCTTTGYCTCMGTATGTTTCTCTCTGGAACCCAGTAGAATCACTACGAGAAAACACCATACAAATTTAGCTCAGAAACAATGGTAACTCAATCTCTGGGCACCACAACTAAAATCCAATCTTGTAAGCCTTATTAAATTGATTCCTCCAGTGGTAAATCCTGACAGATCCACCATGATACCGGGGAAACTTTTTTTTCCTTTTTTAAAAATTAGGTATTTTATTTATTTTTATTTCAAATGTTCTTCTCCCCATTCCTTGTTTCCTCTCCAAAAACATCCTATCCCATCCCCCCTCCCCTACTCACCATCCCACCCACTCCCTCTGCCCTGTCCTGGCACTCCCCTTTACTGGGGCATCCAGCCTTCTCAGGACCAAGGGCCTCTCCTCCCTTTGATGCCCAACAAGGCCATCCTCTGCTTGAGCTTCCTTTGGTCTGTGAATTGTATCTTGAGTATTCCAAGCTTCTGGGCTAATATCCACTTATCAGTGAGTGTACCATGTGTGTTCTTTTGTGATTGGGTCACCTTACTCAGGATGATATTTTCTAGTTCCATCTATTTGCCTAAGAATTTCATGAATTCATTGTTTTTAATAGCTGAGTAGTAATGCATTGTGTAAATACACCATATTTTCTGTATCCATTCCTCTGTGGAGGGACATCTGGGTTCTTTCTAGCTTCTGGCTGTTATAAATAAGGCTGCTACAAACATAGTGGAGCATGTGTCTTTATTACATGTTGGAGAATTTTCTGGGTATATGCTCAGGAGTGGTATAGCTGGGTCCTCCAGTAGTACAATGTCTAGTTTTCTGAGGAGCCGCCAAACTGATTTCCAGAGTGATACCGGGAAACTTTAGCAGCTACGTCTTGCTCTTCCACTATCCCCATTCACAAAGCTTCTAACTCCTTCTCCTTCTCTTCCTCCATCCAACCCAGAAGTCCCGCCTATTCCCCCAGTGATTGGTTCCTTTATTCATTAGAGGATTGGTTCTCAAGAAGTCACCTGGGTATGTAACTCACTCCTTGACTGCAGCCCCTCCCAGGAGAGTAGAAATAGCATCAAAATCAAACAGCATCAGCCCCATCCACAACAAGAAGGTTATACTTAAACTGGATAGTACCATGTGGAGAAAGGAGATTACCACAAGGTGGGAACCAATTTGCCCATGTTGGGGGATGGGGTTGCAAATAGTTTCCTGTGTAGTTAAGACCGCAGTGGTGAAGATGAAGTAGAAAAACAGAGCAGTCTGTGGAGCCCAGGGTTTTGTTTTTGATTTTAATTGAACATATTCTTCATTTACATTTCAAATGTTATACCCCTTCCCGGTTTCCCCCTTCCCCGAAAACTCCCAACCCATCCTCCCAGCCCCTGCCTCCAAGAATATGCCCCTCCACCCAACTGGGGCCTCTATTGAGCCTTCACAGGACCAAGGCCCTCTCCTCCCACTGATGCCCGACAAGGCATTCCTCTGCCACTCTTTTGGCTGGAACCATGTGTACCCCTTGTTTGATGGCTTAGTCTCTGGGAGCCTTGGGGCRTCTGGTTGGCCAACATTGTCATTCTTCCCATGGGGCTGCACCCTCCCCTTCAGCTCCTCCAGTCTGCCCTCCAACTCCTCCATTGTGAACCTCAAGCTCAGTCCAATGGTTGGCTGCTAGTATTCGCCTCTGTATCTGTAAGGCTCTGATGGGGCCCCTCCAGAAGACATCCATAACAGAGCCCAGGGTTTTTACATACCATGGTCACTAAGGAACCTGAGTCCTGGAGTGCTATAACATCTAGAAAGTCTCCTTTTTATTTCTCCTTTTTTACACTCAAATACCTCACCCCTGTATATCTGACTCGGCCATGAATGGCTTCTGGTTCCTTCAGCCATCTTGGTTTGCACTCTGTTGCCATGCTCTAGGAATCTGTCCCAACCTACCTMTAGGATTGCTATCCCCTCTGTCTTTTTAGAACTAGCTTTATCTTTGTTTTGTTTTTATTTTTGTTGTTTTTGTTTGTTTGGTTGGGTTTTTAAGTTTCATTTTGTTTTTTCATTTTTTTTTCTTTTGGTGGTGGTGTTTTGTTTTAGTTTTTGCTGTTTGCTTCTTGACATTTTAAATAGCCTCAGTTTTAGTTTTTCTCATTTCTGCATTATTAATTATCCACCAGCACAATATTTAGTAACATATTAAAAAGGAAAGGATTAAGAAGTCAATATAGGAGTAATTATACAAGGAATACCCTTCCATAGAGCTGATTACAGTTGTGACTTAAATATAGCAAGACTTAAATATAGTTTTAAGCTGTAGTAAGCTTATGAACGCCCATCTTGTTTATCATTCCTTTCATATAGTTTTCCGGAAAGCAGATTTCTCAGCTCATTCCTAAGGGTTTTCTTTCCTACTTTAGGTAACTGAGTTGTGAGACTAAAAGTTACTATCTACCTACCCAGTGTCAGAAATGCAGCTAAGCTGTGTGGTCCTTACAGTGTTTATGGAGAGGTCACTTAGATTTTCACAGATGTTGGTACCAATGCCTTATCCCAGGGACTGTGTAGGCCACCTGTATCCCCGATTCAGCCCAGGCTCAGACTCTGGAGTAAGGAGGCCTCTGACAATCACTTCTTTCAGTTCTGCAGCACACCACCAACACCACCACCATGAAGGCCCTGGTTCTGAAAGCCTTTTTGTGTTCCTTCAGGGGATATTCACACAGACTTAGGATAGCCCCATTGTGCCACATAAGAGCCACCAAAGTTCTTGTTGGAAGAATTTTCTAGGTGTTCTTGGAAGTATCTCTCTTTGTTAGTAAACCATATTTGGGCACTTAATTGCTCAGTTGTCTGAGTCTTCTCAGTGCCGCCTTCTAAGATGCCTTCTAATTAGTGAGACACTGACTTCCTACAGGATAGTCACCTCTAAGTCTGGTGACTTACAGAAGAATGTTTTCTGAATGTAATAATTGTTCTTGAGACTTACTGYATAGTATTGCTTTTAAAAGCATAAAAAATAGACTCTATTGGCTCAGAGTTCGAGAACACACATATACAAATATGTAGCTATAAATTTAGACAACATATTAGTGCACCAGTGCAATGTAGAATTCGAGACTTGGCAGGGGAGTCTAGAGTCAGATACACTGGTCTCCCTYGACAACCTGGTGAGCAGATGGAAGAGGTTGAAGGTGACAGAAGCTTTTAGGCAGTCAGGAGACTTCTACTGGCACAGGCAGTGGGAGAAAGGTAGCTCTAGGACCTTGAGCCTGCTATGTGCAGAGCATGGAGCTGGAGCAGATGTGGGGCACTGTGCAAATGCATTGATAGGTTGGTCCAAGATGTCTTCCAGACACACCCTTCAGGGTCTTCACCATAAGGGCCATTTCAGCCTGCAAAGCCATGAGATGCTCCCACATCTGCAGGTGCCACAGGTCCCAGGTCCTGGGGAGAAATGGAAAATKCACTTGACTTCCTTCTTAACAGCCAGTCTTTGGTACCAGTGTCCTTAGCTTTCTCGATGGCCTGTAGTTTCTGTGGGAATAGGAACCTGAACTGGGACATCTTGCACGCCTTTAATCCAACAAGACCCTGGAAGCCTGAAGACAAGAACTGCCCAAGTCCTCATCAACACCACAGTCATCAGCACTAGGAGGAACATGCAGCCCCACCTATGTCTGGCTTCATCCTGGTCTTTGGTTTCTGTAATAAAATGAGATTGAAAGTGTGTCCTTGAGGTTCTCCCCTGGGATCTCAGTCCTGCTTGTGGCTTGTAGCCTCCATCTTCCCCTGAGGATCTTGGCCTGCTGCTGTATTTATATCACTAGATTTCCAGCTGCCCCTAGACCAGGGTTGCTATCCATGACGCGTGGCACTGCTTTTAACTGTGCCTGATGGGCAGCTCCAGCTGATATTGGAGAGGTGAAAACACTGTGGAATACCAGATCAGAGAACTCCAGAGCAGAGCAGGACTAAGAGTTAGGTGAGCCAAGAGAAAGTTACAAGGTCATCTAGAATAGGATGAGTCTACAGAATTCCCATAGGAAGCTCAACTCAGGCAGCTTCTACACACAGGGATGGTTTGGTGTCCTCTTGAGTGGGTCCCAACCAGGGGTACAGACAGAGTACTTACCTTGTACAAGATGCCTCACACCAGAGCAAGGAGAGACACCTAGGAGCCACCCTGGGGACCTGAAGCTGCTTACTCAGCAGGGGGGACAAAAAAAAGAGAAGAGGTGGGAGATTTTATCTTAAAATCAAACTAACAATATTAGAGGTTAAGATTTCTTACACTGGTGGGTAGGGTTCCTTTTTTTTTTTATTTTAATGTTAGTTTATTCTGTTGAGTTTCTTCTTTCTCCCTTCCTTCCTTCCTTCCTTCCTTCCTTCCTTCCTTCCTTCCTTCCTTCCTTTCTGCTACAAAGAACTATTTCTAAACAGATCCTCATCCTCCTTTGTCCTATTAACCTTTCCTTTCCACCACCTCTGGTGGGTGATGGGCTAGAAGGGATACATTTTTTTATATTTCTGGATTTTTTTCAATTTACTCTGTGTGTGTGTGTGTGTGTGTGTGTGTGTGTGTGTGTGTGTGTGTGTGAAGTATGCATGCCATGCTGCACATGTGGAGCTCTGAGGACATCATACGGGATTGAGTTCTTTCCTTCAGTCATATATGGGTTCTGGGGATTGAATTCAGATCATATGGTATGCAGTCTTGGCATCGGGTGCCTTTATCTGCTGAACTCAGCAGGGAGCTCAATGCAGGTTCAATTTCCATACACAGCAATGTTCTTGGTTACCTCTYGAGTGGATTTCAGCTGTGGGTGTAGGCAGGGGACTTACCTTCTACAAGATGTCCCATGCAGGGCAAGAAAGGGACACATAGCCACCCTGGGATCCTAGAATTCCTTACTCACTAGGGGTGAGCTAACCCCTATTTCTGTACCAGAGTGTAGCATTGGAAAATATGAAATGCTCATGAGAGTAGACACACCAATAAAAAAGCAGGTCATAGCCATGTGGTCTTCAGACATAATTGGTTTTAGAAAATCCATCTGTAGTCTTTGAGAAGAGTAGCACAGTATTGGTACCTGTCAAACTGAGGAGAGGAACAAACATCGTATGGCAATATATATATATGTATTTATGTATGTATGTATATATATGCATATATATATATAAACTTGAAAACAGTTTTAAATATCAGCAAAAGGTCAACTACGATAACTGTATGAAGTGTTATATACTATTTA
Source organism: Apodemus speciosus (assembly GCA_002335545.1). Taxonomy (NCBI): domain Eukaryota; kingdom Metazoa; phylum Chordata; class Mammalia; order Rodentia; family Muridae; genus Apodemus; species Apodemus speciosus. The sequence continues at coordinate 344,659 of BDUI01000144.1, forward strand.
AAGACAATATCAAAAGTAGAAAGTGCAAAATATGAAAAATACAAAATAGAAATGTATTTGTATAGCAAAATTGTAAACAATAAAAATGCATGTGCTTTTGAACAAAGACTGAACAAGAACAAATGAAAAGAAATGCAAATTATTAAAATTGAACAGTTTAAATGCTTTATTAACTTATGATTTTAAAAAGTTAAATAGGATTGAAAAATGATCAGACAAGAAGAATGCTGAGACACCATTGTTTTTCATTTTGAGATACTACAGATTATCTTGTATGGGTTTTAATCTTATACCTTGCTTAATATTCAAATTCCAGCCCTCAGAAATTGAAATGGAGAGTAAGATACATCTCTATGGACACACAGAAGAGATAACCAGCTTATGTGTCTGCAAACCATATAGCGTGATGATAAGCGTGAGCAGAGATGGCACCTGCATAGTGTGGGACCTGAACAGGTACAGAAGACTCTTATCCAGGCATGGTTGCTTGAAATATTACATATTTTACAGTATCTAATAAATACACTAAAATCATATCATTATGTTGTCAATTAAGGCATGAAAACACATACTTAAAGGTAGTAAGAGTAGCTCTGTAGTCTTTTTAAAGTCAGAAATCAAATACCGTAGAAGAAGAGTTATACCTATTGAGGATAGGAACCATCTGTATGACTGAATATACAAACTCATGCCCTATTTTTTTAGGCTATGCTATGTGCAAAGTTTGGCTGGACACAAAAGCCCTGTGACAGCTGTCTCTGCCAGCGAAACGTCGGGTGACATTGCTACTGTGTGTGACTCAGGTGAGCTGCCCCCAGCCAAAGCCTAGGGTTGTCCATTTCCTGGCTAGAGCTGCTCTCAGCTCCCTTCAGTGTAAGCACTTTGGCCATGGCGTGGATGTATATTAAAATGTAAGGCCCTAAACTGACTTCTTACCTTAGGCAAGAGTTTAAATTGTTGTTTTCTTGAGAGATGTAAAAATTTGAGTAAACTTAAATGATTTATTATTACCTAATTAATTGAAAGTCCTTAGTTTTTGTTTTCTATACTGCTTTGCTTTGGGTATTTAACTATTGGCCTTGTTACCTTTGTTGTGCTAGGAAACAAGTTTTTGAAAAATTGAATTTGCTGATGTTACTTTCCTTTTGGTATAATAAGATACTCTGAAAAAGGCAATTTAAAGAAGTCTGTTTATTTTGGCTCAATCCATCATGGTAGGGAAGTCATGACAGTGGTTACATTGTGTTCCTCATCAAGAAGCAGGGAGCAGGGAATGCTGATGGTTGGCTCTCTTTGTCCTTTTTGTATACCAGGATTTCAGCCCAGGGAATGGTGCCTCCCACAGTGGGCAGATCGTTCCATCTCAATTAAGCCAGTCAAGACATCGCTGCAAAGGCATGCCTAATAGCTACCTTCTAGGTGATTCTAGCTTTCAAGTTGACATTTCTGATTAAGCCATCACAGACGATTTGATAGGCTTTAGTGATAGATCATGAATTGGCAGGTACCCATCTAAAACAGAAAGATATTCCTGAGCCAAACAGGGGAAGTGGGCTATGCAGGGGGAAAATAGTGAAGAAAGAAGAGGGGCACCAGCCATTGGCTAGTGTTGAGTACGTCTCTAGTTCCTGAGACAGAGAAATAGTGTAGGTACTCAGTGGAGGTATAACTTGCTTTAAGTTCCAGGAGAAAGACGTATATCCTAATTAAAGGACACAACCGGTTTCCCATGTTTTTATGTTTAAATATGATGCATCTGCAGCTGTTGAAGAGCTCTTGGACTTCCTGTTTGTATTTCTATTTGTAAGAATCTTAAAATTGAAAGAATCTTTTGAAAAAATATTTGCTTTTTAACATCCACTTAATATAGAGTACCTTTAATATATCTCTAGTGGGTAAGCCTCTGTTTTTTGCTTGGTTCTATTTTTCTATTATTTGAGTTTTTAATTTTATTTTTATTTCCTTTTAATTTTATATTTTTTAAGATTTTATTTAATTAATTAATTTTTATTAATTTTAGAGATTAGGTAACACTTTATAGCACAGACTGGCCTTGAAGTTCTGTTCATAGAGCATTTCTCATTGAGAATGTTCTACCTAGTCTTGCTGCCTCAATCCAGAATAAAGCAGTCAGATGAAGAACTAAAAAGGACCAAGCCCAAGAGGACCCTGAGCATAGGACTGTCTTCTTGGGCTTGAGACTAGACTTGGGATGCACAGGGCTATGTGCTCGAACCCAGAAGTGATCATGTCAGGCAGGGCTTCTGTGAAGGCTCGTGTAAGCTAGTGGCATTGTAATCTCCAGTCTCTCTTTTTCTGCAGAAAGCAGAATCTGAAAATTCTAACCCTTCAATTCTGACCCCAAAGCCAGGAGCCCCACCAGGAGCCATAGCCTGAATGTGCAGAAGACAGGTGTTCCRAGGGTTGGGGGGCTTCGTGATGGGTACAGAGACAATGACTGAATGCTTAAGGTGTAGGTATCTCTTAGGGTTTTGTTGCTGTTTTTATTGGACACTGATTCATTGTTTTGTTATTATTTATTTCTCTATATATCCCAGGCTAGCTTCAAAATCACAGCAATRCCCTACCCTAACCTACCAAGTGCTGGGAATATGAGTATGCCCCACCAAGGACAGCTATTCATTCATTTTTTGTTGTCAAAGTAACGGCCTCAGTGATGTTATAAATTTTGAATATGTATTTCTGTCCTAACCCGAGTCATAAAATAATGCCATGAAAACATCCTTATCTCCTCCTTACCACTGCTAAGGGTCTKGCCTCAGCCGAGCAAGGGATCAGATGACTGACAGCCTTGCTGATAGTTCTGCCCTGGCCTCCTCACTGGCAGCTTTCCTTGACTGGGTTGCATACTGAGAGACACTGGGGCAGGGGGCATAATAGGATGGCTATTTATATAAAAACTCTCCGCTTTCTTATTTTGACCCCATGTGAAAGCTAGGACTAAGAGAGCTTAGTTTGGAAGAGTTAATTACTGGATCATCTAGTCAAAGAGAACCAGACACAAAAACTTACTGGTGGGATATTCTGGGATCCATAGATAGTGAGCAGCATAACAGAACTACATTGAAATTTTTCTAACTTGAATAAAATGCCTTCTTAATGTTTTAAGGCCCCTTGAGAAATATATAAAAGGACTCATAAAAAGACATTAGATACAGCTGATGTAATTTTAAAAATAATTTTTAAGACAAACTACACTTGTAGTCAATGAACTATACTGGTCTCCTATTTGCTTACAGCACCCAAATGGAAAAAAGTCATAAAATGTAGCCAACAAAACATCTTGATCTTTCAGTGGATACATCTAAGTAGACTTGAAAACAAAATTTTCAATTCTTCAGTTCTTATTATGGGATGTGATTTTTATAGTGGTAAGATTGAAGTTAAATTATGAAAATATTATAATCAGTTTTCTCTATCTTTAACCATTCTTTCTCTGGATAAGAATGCATGTCTTTGGATGATGATGGATGTGCATGACCTGGCCATCTATCAGACTGGCATTGTGAAGTCAGGGCAGTTCTAAGTTTCAGGGCCAGCTGGTTCTCCAACTTCTTTTAATTTCCAAGACTGTGTATAAGAACAGAGATGCCCAACCTTGCAACTTTCAGTTAATGTGTTAAGTTTTGCATGAAAGCAATCTCGTATGGAATAATGGTCTCTCACTTGGCTACATATAGTTTTAAACAGATGGGTTTGGTTTTGGGTTGTCTTAMGATGCTAGGTAAGCTGCCTTGACTAGGAAATTACATGGCACACTTTAGAGCATCAGGTCCAAGTTTAGACTTTTCACTTTGAAGGGTTAAGCCATGAAGTAGCTATAGACCATGATCAAAGAGGTGATTCTCCAGGCTGAAGAGATGATTCAGGGGTTAAGAGTGTGAACCCCTCTTGTAGAGGACCCAAGTTTGTTCCCATTACCTATTGTGGGAAATATTAAAACATGACCCATCACCTAACACCCAGTCTAACATTTTTGCCAATAAAATTGAACACTATCTTCTATCCTAACTTATAAGACTATAGTTCTGCATCTGGCTATGTCTTGGCTTGAGATTGAATGCCATCTGGAAAACCATCTTCTTATATCTGTTCCTCTCAAAGTAAAAAGTCTGGGTTGGCTAGGAGACTTTTTTTTCAGACGTTTTTCAGTCCTGTCAGAAATCCAAGAATGACTGATATTAATTGAAAATATATAGGAAGCTTAACACATCTTCCAGAACTTAGCTAATTATAGAGACCTCTGAGTACCTGGACAGTCCCTTATTTTAACACATTGGAGCATCAGTCTAACCATGCCATCAGGCATAACCCCAGCTCCAGGTGATCTGGTGCCTCTGACCTCCATAGGCACTGCATTCATAGGTACATACCCACATATAATTTAAATTTTTTAAATGTATCTTTTTTAGAAGATGGATCTCTTTTAACTTGCTGTTTCCTGCATCTCCCAAACCATGTTCCACAATTAAAAGTCACAATGGCACTGAGGAAACGGCACGAGTCTAGTGCATAGCATAGAACCTGCCTAGAAGCCTGTCTTGAGTACGCACCCTAGTGGTTCAGATACAGCAGCACTGTGGAGCCATCAGCATTAGTTCAGAAACTTTCCCACTGACCTCAAAATAAAGTCTGTTGTGGTCACTAAGCACTTTGTCCCCATTCCCTTGCCCACCTCCCTGGAATACCACTGGTAACTTGCTTTCTTACTTCCACCTCTGTGACTATCTTTTCTAGATCTTTTTATTATTGTCGTTGCTTTCTTTATTTTTTTAATTGAAAATATTTTTTCACATAGTATATTCTGATTATGGTCCCCTCCCCCCAAATCCTCCCCACAACCCAATTCCACACCTTTCTTGCCCTAACTCATTAGAAAACAGACATCCAAAAGAAAAACTAAAATAATAATAATTCTTAAAAATAACAGACAATAAATGCAAACAAACCTGGATCAGGAAGGAAAGAAAGAAGGAAGGAAGGAACGAAGGAACAATAGAAAGAAAGAAAGGAAGGAAGGAAGGAAGGAAGGAAGGAAGGAAGGAAGGAAGGAAGGAAGGAAGAAAAGAGCCAAAGTAAAAGCAGAAGAAACATATATAAATGCAGAGACACATTAGCAAACACAGAAGTCCCATAAATACAAAATTGGAAATCATATGCAAAAAACCTGTAGGGTAGGGAAAGAAAAAAGAAATGCCCAGGCAAAGCATTCTGAGACAAAACCAAACAAACAAACCTCCAAAACTATCCTTAAGTTTTTTTCATTGGTAATTTTCTGCTGGCCATGGGTGCTGGCCTTCAGAGTGGTTTGTATGCCCAGTAAGACTCCACCAGGGAAAGCTGACTTTTTTCACCTGTGAGTGATCGTCAACTGGAGATACTTTCTGGGATAAGGATTTAGGTTTATTTCCACTTCCACTCTCAGCACTGGGAGCCCATCAAGCCCAGAGTGTGCGTGTTGCTACAGTCGCCGAGCTCATGTGTGTTGAGAAGGCCTGGTTTCCTTGCTGTTCTACATCCCTTCTGGCTCTTACAATCTTTCTACCTCCTTTCCTGCAGGGCTTCCTGAGCCCTGAGGGAAGGAATGGATGGAGCCACCCCATTTAGGTCCAAGTGTTGCAGGGTCTCCTACTCTCTGCTTATTGTCTGGCTGTGGCTCTCTATTTATTCCCATCTGCTGCAGGAGGAAGCTTTTCTGGTTATGGCTGAGCACGGCACTGAGGTATGAGTATAGCAGAGTGGCATCATTAGAAGTCATTTCGTTGCTATGTTCAGTTAGCAGAACAGTAGTATTTGATTTCTCCCTGACCTGGCTAGTCTCAGGTTCTTCGTCCTCCAAGCAGTCTCTGATATGGGTTCTCTCTTATGGAGCAGTTCTTAAATCCAGTCAAATAATGCTTGGCTAGTCTCATAAGCTTTGTGACTCTATATTGTACTAGTGCATCTTGAATATAGTCACCATTGTAGATTGAAGGGTTTATAGCTGGGTTGGTGTTTAAAAAAAATGTAGGCACAAGTTCAACTTCTCTATGTTCAATAAATTGTGTAGGTGTTTTCTACACACCATCAAGTGTGCCTCTTTTGTTGTTCACTGCTCTGGTACACCAGGCTAGCTGGCCTACAAACGTCAAGGGTTTCTCTCTCTACCTTCAGTCTTACCATGGGAGCACAATAGTGTTAGAAGCAATTATATCTAGCTTTACAAGGTCGTAGTCTCATTACCTGTTACTAACATGAAGCACGTGAGTAAGGCAGCCTAAGGCAGGAAGGCTTATGTGGCCCATTTCCAGCTAAGTCTGCCGTCAGAGAGAAGTCAAGGCAGCAGGAACTTGAACAGCCACAGTCAGCAGCAGAATTAATACACACAAAGCTAGTGTTCAGCTTGCCTTCTCCAYTGTATACATATAGTCCAGGATCCCCAACTGCCCACAATTAAGATGTGTCTTCCTACAGTAATAAAACTTATTAAGACAATTCTCACAGATGTTCTCAGAGGTTAAACAATCTAGAGAATTCCTCACAGGTGTACCAGACTGGGTGTCGAGTTGGCAGTGCGAACTGTGGCTGGCACAGCTCTGGGGGTCTAGACTCATGTTCTCATGCTCGTATTCCAAGCTCTTTACTCACTGAGCCATCTCCCAGGCCCTCACTCTGTAGTCTTTAGAAGAAAAACTTAGTTTAGTTCAGTTTTAGTAAGTAAAATCCTATGTTTGATATTCTGCGGAATGGGGATTTTTAAAATTTGTTTTTTAAATACATACCATTTTTATTGCATCTATTTCTGTCTCTCTTAAAAGTCACCTGAGTCACTTTTTCTTTTGTAAAGTAGGGTCTCTATACACAGTCCAAACTGACCAGAAAGTCATGATCCTCCTGCCTTCCAAGTGCTTGAATTGCAGTTGTAAGCCACCATACGTGGCTTAAGCCACGTCTGTCCCGGATGGGATGCTGCTCACATGTGCTTGTATGTGTGGAGGTCAGGGGTTGACTTTGAATATTTTTTATTGGATATATTCTTTATTTACATTTCTTTTCCCTTTTCCTTGTTCCCCATCCCCCAAATGTCCCACATGTCCTTTTCCCTCCCCCTGTTCCCCCATCCACCCCTTCCCA
>BDUI01000144.1:359065-373436 GCA_002335545.1 Apodemus speciosus
AGATCCCAGTGGTAGGAATAGGATACCTCCCCATTAGTTTTTGGCCAATGAGACCTATAACCCTCTAAACAGAACAGCCATTGTTGTTGACTGCTCAACAAAACTGGATGGTAAGGTCCCAATGCTGAAGACACTACATGCTTTGCAGAATGTAGCAAAACCAAGATGGAACTGAGCTGAAAGCTTTCTCCCTACTGACTAGTTCTTATGGTACCAGAAGGCACTATGCAGTTGCTGGGGGAAAACTCACCAATGCTTCTGGTCGGTGTGGATCCTACATGCTACACTATCGACTTGCCAGCCAGCTTTTGCCCACTGGTGCCATAATAAGATGACTGTGACAGACTCATTTGCGGTCAGCGTCACAGGAGGGAACTCTGGGCCCTGGGCGAACGACTGTGCTGGGGAAGCTCATGGGCTCTAGTAGAGAAGCTGCTGCTGTGGTTTTGCTAACTGGACATGATGTGCCTTTCTTATTGCTGTATAAACACTTATTTTTGCCACCATAGTTAGTGAGATTGGTCAGGTTTGGTCTGAAAAACTTTTTACAGTGGGCAGTGATTACTGCAGAGACTCGTAACTGGTCAGAGCAGGATCAGAGTGCTGAGAATAAGTGACTGCTTGGCCCTAAATGAGACATCTATATTGTGCATAAGTCTCAGGGAACCTTGCTGAAGATGGAATGAAAAGAATGTAAGAACTGGAGGAGAGGGTGGGGTGGGGTGGGATGCTGTCCTTTGGGCCTGTCCTGTACATTGTCTTTATAACTGTAACTCAATGTTTACCCTCAGGAGACCTGCACAAGACTGGGCCCATGAACTTTCTGTCACTGTGGGGAGAGGCCCAAAGCTATCCCTGCCCCAAGGATTTATAGATAGTTAATGGTTGCTGATGTGAGTATGGCTAACAAGCCATGAGTATCTGCCCCTCCCAACCCTGAGCATTTATAGGTAGATCATGGCTGCTAGGGGTGAGGTGCTCACACAGCTCCACTTCTCTGAGGATGTGCTGGCCCGACAGGCTCTGCTTAGCTGCCCCATAAAGGTTTATTGATAGTTAACGTTGCTGAGGGAGGGTCTCACAAGCTCCCACCCCACCAGAGAATTTATAGTTAATGGTTGCGGGAGGCTCACAAGGCCATGCCCCTTCCTAATGACACTTAAAAGAGTTACAGAAGGAGATTTTTTTTTTCCTTCAGTGGTATCCATGCTTCTGTAAGTAACCCCAATTAAACACGTTGGTTCACCATTCTACACTTGAGTTAAAGCATTTGTTTCTGTCTCTGGGGTCCTATCTGAGGTGAGATGTTTGTTCTTGTCTCCTCGGGAAAGTTCACACAACAGTGGCTTTTTAAGAAGCCCCATCTGTTCTTTTTAGTTGGCCTATAAATTTCTACCACTAGGAATAGGTAAGGCAGCTCCCATTCCTTAATTTTAGTTTTTGTTCTAAAATGCTAAATTTCAACCTTTTGTATCCTTAAATGAACTTTACACATCAGTTCCCAAACCAGCCTCTCATTTTGATTAGGAGAGTGTCTGTCCTTGTGGCAGACCTGTATTGAGGATAGAGCTGAGGATATACTAATAGCTCAGCTACTCTGCCTCCTGGTCATTACAGGCAGGGAGAAGCCACAGTTGGAGGGGATCTAGAGAGCCCCCTACCACTGAGCTACACTCCCAGCCCTTATTTGGTAAGACAAGGTTTCTGTGTGTCTTCAGCTAGCCTGAAACTTCAAATCCTCCTGAGCTCTAGGATAACACTCGTGTACCCCTATGCCCAGGTGGAAAGCCTTTCTAGTGACTAAAGTGTTACTGCAACATAATGGATGGATAGAGACAGAAGTGAACTGAGACATCAGAGTGTTGAATGGACGAGTCCCAAGATCTCGGTGCCAGCAGCGGCCCAGGCAGGGTGGGAAGGGGCACCTTCCTGCACCCCAGACACAGCATCAGCTGTCTGCGGTCACAGAGCACACAGGCGTGGGGACTGCTGCTCTGCTGCCTGCCTGTTTGGATATCTAAGGATGCAGAAAGGAGATAGGCCAGATGTTCCCCAGCCCTTCGGAGCTCTTTCCTAGCTCTCTGGTTCCCACTGTTGTGGATAACTTGCTAATGCCCCATCTCAACAAAGAAGAGCTACATGGTATTCGTAAGGAAGGCTCAGAAAGGCAGGAAGAGAGGCAAGAGCACCATGGTTTTACTTTATGTTGAGTTATCTTTCTCAGGAGCCTCTTTCATTGCTGATTACCCTTTAACTGTTCCCTGTTGCTCCCTACATAAGCAAAAAATGTTTCAAATTGTTCCCAATTGTTTTGGACAGCTTTACCATTTTTTCCCTGAGAATTCTAATCAGGACAACATTTTATGCATTATGAAACCTAGACACTTCAAAAACCAGCAGTCTTGGTTAGTTAGCACCTTCCTCAGAGAAGCAGGGGACAGAAGAGAGGTGGGGGATGGAGACTTGTCATTGGAAAGGGCAGTTCAGCGTTAAGGCCAAAAGAGATCAGGAAAAGCACACTCAGATAGAGCCCTGTAACATGCATGGCCTATAGATATTTCTTCCAGGTATGTCCAATGTGAAACCATAATTTAAGAAGCAGTTACAGTTGCTAAAATAAAAAAAATCATGTAATGCACTGCACATTACATGACATGGACAAAAAGGCATGTCCTGCTGCTAGTGGAGGGAAATTCTGTAACACTGGCCTCTGAAGACTGAAGCTGTATCCGAGTTCCTGCTGAAGTCTTGAGAGTTTCTTCCCTCATGGGCAGAACCAATGAGAGGTGGGTTTTTAAAAGAAGATCCTGTGGCAAGTTTGGTTCATCCCCAGTGTGAAATAAGCTGGTCTCACCCAGCTTCTACTGGCTGATCACAGGAAGCCTTCTTCTTATTCTCAAATTTTGATCTTGTCCAAATCGTGTTTTTTAATGTTGTTTTCTGAGATTTTAGTTAAATCTACACTGTAGTTTTCATAGTGACTGAATAACTTAGATTCCTTTCCTGTTGCTGTGATATATRTATTGACAAAAGCTACTTGTTAAATAAGATTGAGAATGACACATATGAGTTGAACACATATGTCCTATCAGAGGTTATCACAGCTACATTTAGATGTACTGAAAATCTTTTATTTAAATCTCTTTTTGAGACTGAAAGCTCAATTGTTGTCTGCTGTACCAGAAGCAGTTGGTCTCTGAGTTGGCTGCCTCTCTACCCTTGTGCGCGATGCTAAATCAACTCAGCTGTTTTTAATTATCCTTGATCATGATGTACTTRGTACATTTAATGTCTCCCAGAGGCCCCATGTGTTACTCGTTTGGCCCCCAAAAGGGCTGCTACTGGAAGAGAGTAGGGTCTTTGTGTAGGAGGTTACCCAAAGGGATACAACTTCTCCCTCCAGAGCCCGAAAAGCTGAATGTTGGTCTGTATGTGTGTAAGACAAGAAAGGGCCTGGGAGCGACGGAAGAGTCCCAGTGGCCACCCAGTCAACCACAGAGTTTCTCTATTGACATCCTATACAGTTAACAGTTGGCACCAACTCATTAGAATTCTGGTCAAAGGAAGCCTAAGGTAAACTTTTCTGCAGCTGGTTTGTGGGAAGAGTGTACAATACAACTAAGCCAGGGATTGCAGGAGAGATGGTAGATAGGAGAGTAAAAATAGAGGCCACAATTTTGTGCTGCTTGAATTGTCAACTGTAGTGACTATAGGGTCTCNTATTGACAAAAGCTACTTGTTAAATAAGATTGAGAATGACACATATGAGTTGAACACATATGTCCTATCAGAGGTTATCACAGCTACATTTAGATGTACTGAAAATCTTTTATTTAAATCTCTTTTTGAGACTGAAAGCTCAATTGTTGTCTGCTGTACCAGAAGCAGTTGGTCTCTGAGTTGGCTGCCTCTCTACCCTTGTGCGCGATGCTAAATCAACTCAGCTGTTTTTAATTATCCTTGATCATGATGTACTTRGTACATTTAATGTCTCCCAGAGGCCCCATGTGTTACTCGTTTGGCCCCCAAAAGGGCTGCTACTGGAAGAGAGTAGGGTCTTTGTGTAGGAGGTTACCCAAAGGGATACAACTTCTCCCTCCAGAGCCCGAAAAGCTGAATGTTGGTCTGTATGTGTGTAAGACAAGAAAGGGCCTGGGAGCGACGGAAGAGTCCCAGTGGCCACCCAGTCAACCACAGAGTTTCTCTATTGACATCCTATACAGTTAACAGTTGGCACCAACTCATTAGAATTCTGGTCAAAGGAAGCCTAAGGTAAACTTTTCTGCAGCTGGTTTGTGGGAAGAGTGTACAATACAACTAAGCCAGGGATTGCAGGAGAGATGGTAGATAGGAGAGTAAAAATAGAGGCCACAATTTTGTGCTGCTTGAATTGTCAACTGTAGTGACTATAGGGTCTCRCTTAGTCTCTGCCTTGTGAATGTTACTGGCTAAATCAACCGTGATGTCATTTAATCCTGAAGCCTAAAGGGACTTCTGAGACCTGTGAAGACAAACAGTGTGATTTTCCACCCCACTGGGTGGGTCTTTCCGGCCTCTCTGGGCAGTTCCACTCAGCCAAAGTGGGCCTCTGTCCACGATACTGTGAGGCATGTCAGATCTGCGAAAATCTAAGGCACCCTGTCTAGTGTCACTTTCTGCAGGGATAGTTAGGGAAGGTGGATGGGAGGAAGGAAGATTTTTCAAGAAATCTGTCAGTGGCGTTTAGACAGAAGTATTACGGCCTCCTTTATGTGTCTACTGCCCGCAGTGTTTTCTCTGCCTCTGTCTTCAGAGGGCTTTGTATTATTTCATGAGTTGAAAAACAGACGTGGCTGAAGCTGAAGCTGCGTCTCAATGAAGAGGAGTTTGGTAATTCATCGGTTTACAATGAGGCACACAAAACGCAGTTCCATTAGGACGAGGCTAGGCAGACCATGACCATATCTCATCGATGGGAGTCGCCAGGATTCCCCGAGGCAGCAGCTCCTTGCTGTCCACTCGCACCCTTGTGACTGGCTGGGAGGCAGCTGCTCTGCTAAGCCCTGCCGGGTGGCAGTTTTGCCCACGTTGCTTAGCGACGTCTGCATAAGATTGGTGCAAATTTCCAGATGTTCAGCATCTGCACTAACAGCGCCCGCCTTCCTCAGAGTGAGGCACCCTAGGTGTCCCCAGGTGAAGTACCCTGAGCTGGCCGTCCCCACTCTGCACTTGGGGATCTGCCTCGAGCCATGAACCCTCCAAGGCTGCTTGCTCCCCGGGAGGGTGGGTCTGGGGCAGGGTACGCGCAAAGCCCGGAGTGGGAGCCCCAGTGACGCACCAATGACGTCGGCGGCGGCGGGCGGGATTTCCCGGCCCCTCCCGGCGCGGGAGGAGACCTGGTGCGGAGTGGGTGCGAGGGAGTGGGTGCGGCCAGCGTGGCGCAGCAGGCGAGGGTTGGGGGTCACCTCTCTGCACCCCGTGGGCTCACTGCGCAGATCCGAGGTCCCGCCTGCGGGTGGCTTTGCTGTGGCTTGGGCTCCGCGCCGCGCCCCCCTTTCTCCCCAGACGCGCACGGTCTTCTGTGGCCGGGGACCCCGCGCGACGCGGGGTGCGCTTTCACTGAGCCCTGGGCGCGCGATGCCACTTGGCCTGGCCACCCCCGTCGAGCGCCGCGCCGGGGACCCAGCCCGCGTCTGAGCAGCGCCGGCTGCGCGCCGGCTGTGGTAAGTGGCGCCCGAGCCCCTAGGAGGGCGCGGCGCCTCGTCGGGGAACCTCAGCCGGGGCCCAGASAGCTCCGTGAGACCCTGGGCGAAATCGAAAGTCTCAGAACTGGAGAGACTGGAGAGATGTTCGGGCTCCTGGGTCTTCCCTGGAAGTACCGCGGCACGCGTCACAAAGACCTATGGTTGTGGCGGCCGCTTGGTGCGCGGCCGCGGGGCTCCTCCAGCCTGAGCCTCCCTAATGTCCACAGGTAGCCTGGGCCTCGGAGACACAGCCGAATCCCCCGGGGTCGAGGCTCCCAGGGGACCCTTATTCCAGTGGGGCATAGAGGTCCCTTATTGCCGGCCATGACCATAAGGGACGCCCCTTCGTCCCCCTACCCCCACCCTCGTGCAGGACCACAGGAGAGTGATGCCATGGCCACTGATCATTTTGTTTGGAGCGATGTTTTGGCGGGGGTTCGCAGACTCCCTGGGCTTTCCCGATGCCAGTGCACTTGCCTCGGGTAGAGGGGAGAGCTTGGTGACCTGGGCGAGTTTGTGCCCTCCCTCTGGTTGGCGATTGTCCCCGGAAGAAGGTGCTGACTGCTGACTGGCGCTGCTGCGCTTTGGGAGAGTGAGCTTTGTTTTAATTTTTAGTCTCCTGGGAAATAACGAGGCAAGATGCCAGCTATGGCTGCAAAAGGCTCCTTCATTTAGACTAATCTGCTTCTTGTCGTGTATTTTGAGCTAAGATGTGAGTGAGGATACTTCCAAATATGAAAGTTTGATCCAGTGATAGATAAATCCTGTCCCCAGTTCCCAGGCCTCCTGGGTCTGTAAACGGCTGGCAGCAGACAGGCTGGCATTTCAGCCATGGCAAGCCTGCAGAGCCGTGTTGGGGTTCCGATGAAAGAGCGTCACTCCTGCCCTCTGCTACAGACCGAGGTGTGATGGCCTGATGGCCCCGTGGCTGCAGCAAGGCACTTGGGCTGCGTGCAGTCTGACTGGTTCTTCATTACTGGGGCACCACTGCCCTTTTCCTCATGTTTGCTTGCAAGGAGGAAGGCAGCCACCTCCTCTGGTCCTGTTAACCTGGGGGTGGGGTGCGGGAGACATAGTTCTTTCAGTACTGAGAAACAAGACAAGGTGCTTGTAAACTGCACTTGGGGTTTCTGGATTTCTCCCGGCTGAGAGGTGTTGATGAGAATGCAGAACCTACTGGGGTGCATTGCTAGCCAAGGGACTCTCAGGCTGAGAGCTGTGGGACCTGCAACCCTTAGGCCCCAGTCCTTTCCCCTTCTAATAAAACCCACGGAGGAAGCGATGGAGGGACTTGGGCAGGAAACTGCACAGGGAAGGAAGGGCCGTCCTGACCAGTTCATGCCTGTCAAGCCTCCCCCCCTTTTCATGGTAGCCTGTAAGGAAGTACCCAGAGGGGAGATTTCCCTTGTTCCTTTCATAGTGTTTGAAGAATGGCCATCCCCAAAGCTCCCAAATCTCAAACGCTCTTCAAGATTGTGGCTTATCAGATGGCACAGGGGCCTTGCCTTTGACCTGTCTCGGGATCACTGGACACCTGGGCCTGAGAGTGGCTGTGTTTGCATCTACCCAGCGCACAATCCCACTCAGCACCCACCAGGAATGCAGCCCAGCAGTTGGTCAAAATCTGGGCCTCCTTACTGGCAGATTCTGCTGCCACCTTTCTTACGTTGTCTCACTTTATTCTGCTTGACCAGGGGAGGGTGTTGACAGTGTGTATTAGAAGCTTCTTTTTGGGGGAAATTTGAAGCAATGTATGATTTTTTTTTAAATCTACGTTGTGTTATCCAATCTGATGATTTCCTTCTCCCCCCCCCCCTTTGCAACATCTTTATTGCTTTTAGAAAAATTCAAGCTTTGAGACTTTTAGTATTTGGGTCACAGTTACTCATTCAGTTTTCTTAGACCACACACTGAAACATCCTAAATTCTCCAAAAACATCAACACTGGATATCACAGAGATTTTCACTGAAAGTCAGAGAAACCACGTAAGTTTCAAAGTAGGACCATGCTACTGGAAGGCTTTAAGTGACTGCCAAAAACTGAGAACAAGCCAAGGCCTCTCAAGAAACCAGAGGGGRAAATACAAATGGAGTGTCCACACAGAAAACAAAACAGAGGCAAGAAAAGCTCCAGAAAGAGTCATGTGGAAAAATCAGGACATGTGTAAAGAGATTGGTGCACTGAGCTATGGGGCCACTGTGACAGCAGCTGCTGCAGTCTCTGGCAGATGGGACTGTGTGGAAGCCGTGTTGCTCGCTATAGGTGGTCCTTGCTGTCCCAGAGGGGTGAGGACACATAAGTAATACTGGAGACACAGAAAATCATGTGCCTTTGAGGTCTTAGGGTGTCTACAGGCAGATCCATGAAGGCTGTGCCTGTCAGAAGCAGGCAGGGTGGGAGCCCAGGGTGAGCAGGCCCAGGGCTGAGGTGCAGTTCTTGCTGGGTACATGATGAGACTAGCCTCAGGTGATCCTAATGTGACACTTGCTGGGATGAGGTTTTGCAAAACATCATAGTTGGGAAGTGTTCTGGCGGTGTCCTTGGTGGTTGGTGGGGACTTCAGTGAATGAAAGTACGTAGAGATGACAAGTGATACGACTGAGCCACACGGAGAAGAGTGACTGCGGCTGGAAGTGGCTCTTCCCAAAGACGAGAATATGTCCTTCTTTCTCCTCAAAGTTCCCCTCTAAGAGGTTGGGTCAGCTGTTCTTGGGATGTGTCTTAGTTAGCGTTTTACTGCTGTGACAGACACCATGACCAAGGCAAGTCTTACAAATGACAGTGTTTAATTGGGTCTGACTTACAGGTTCAGAGGTTCAGTCCATTGTCATCAAGGCAGAAGCATGGCAGCATCCAGACAGGCGTGGTGCAGGAGGAGCTGAGAGCTCTACATCTCCATCTGAAGGAAGTCAGGGTGTCCTCAGGCAGCGAGGAGGAAGATTCCCCAAGCCCACCCCCACAGTGTCACACTTCCTCTAACAAGGCCACACCTTCTAACAGTGTCACTCCCTGGGACTAGCATATGTAAACCATCACAGGATGTGTACTGAGGTTGTGAAGAGATTCCCTGGAGATGGGAGAAGCACTTTCATTTTCCTTTGAGGTCTGAGGGACTGCTTCTCCTCAGCACATGTGCATACAGTGCCCAGGAGCTGTTGGCTGACCATGACCATGCTCTTGTGTCCTTCTCCTTCCCACTGGTCCCTCTTGGTATTGGGTCTGAGACACAACTTTGAGGCCTTTTCTTCAACCCCTCCAAGTTCTCCAAATAGGAGACTCGGGCTTAGAAAACAAGAAAGAATGATGGATCTGCAGAGGAAGCAAAACTGGGGTTGACAGTGGTCGCACTATTACCAAAAGCTCTTGGGAAGGTGAGGGCCAAATTCACAGAGGGGTTGTGGAGTCATGCTCTGGGAGGCAGAACATGTTGTGAGCACAGCGTGGGCACAGGCCGGCAAGCCCCTGTGTGGTAGCACAGCATGGATCACTCTGCAAGGGCTACACGCCCCCAACATGACTGTTACACTGCTAAAGGACAATTGTGCATGTCTGCTAACCCACTACTTGAGCACTTGTGGGTAGTCCAGGACTGCCAAACACCAGGCATCTGGAGCTAACACATCCTTTTCTTATCTGTGTGGACAGTTGGACATGCCCATTGTTTGTGTCTACTATAGGGTCTTTCCAGCCTGATTGAGAAGTCATTTTCGATGATGTCTTAGACCACCTGCAGGTCATAGGCTAAATGGAAACTTCCAGCAGTCCTTTCTGCRGACCATACCCTGAGGTGTGCTGAGGGGAAGTGAGTTCATCACATTCAGTCCTATTCATCTCTCTTGGGGAAATCCTTTCCTTCCCGTACACAGCTAACTTGCCTTTTATCCCCAGGGAGTATGTACCTATGGGGATGTACCCAGTGTTCCACCTGTGGTACGCTGTCTAGAAGAGGCAGCCTACAGCCTAGAAAACACAGTCAAGTCCAGTAGGCATGTTTGGTGGAATCTGAGGGCAAGAGTGTTCTTTAGTAGACTGACAGGCTCTCTGATTCTCCAGGGCAAAGATGGAGGTAGACTGTGTCTGAGAAGAGTGATGGGGAGTTGTGAGTGGAGAATTCAATGCCTTTAGTGACCTCAAGAGAAACAAAGGAATGATAATRCCCTTTGAACTCTTTCTGGACAGGGGAAGGCATAGATTTATGAACAGGACTCAATCAGTATCACATACTTCTTCAGTTGAGTTTTACCTGAAGGGGAGATGCTGGCATCTTCTGGAGGCCCCGTGCCCGCCCATGTCCTCCCCAGTGCCCGTTCTGCATGTCAGTCCTTGCCTCTCCTGCCTTTGTCTTCTGTGTCTTCTTTAGGGCCTTTCTGCACACACTCAATGTACAGACCAGTAAGCATGCCCAGTCTCTATCCTGACATCCCAGATTCGTAGGGTTCACCTTTCCCCTACTGTTGGGGGTATCCGTGTAGGTGCTGTGTGATGCTCTTAGGTCTGGCCTCCCCTCCCTCTCTCTTTAGTTACTTTGAGAAATAATAATTCATCAGAAAAACACAAGATAGTTTAAGCAGAAGTATATTTTATCAAAGAAAAATTATAGCAAACTCCAGAGAAAGAGTAGAACAGGCTAACCCAGATGGGTGGAGGCAAACCCAGATGGGTGGGAGCAGCCCACTGGATCCTGTATTGTAGAGTGATGATCCTGTAGGGTATTTCTTCCCATAATCTTCTTGAAAAGCCCACAAGGGGAGTCAAGGCTGTAGTCAAGGCTGTGTGGTTGATTTGGCTGATCTGGCTGGCAAGGTAAGTGTGCCCTACCTCCCTCATGGCTCCACATTCATCCTTCCTGAAGTTCTGCACTTAGTTGGTTGAAGAAGACAGCCTTCCTGGAAATAGGCAGATGACCTTCCACCATAGAGGAGAACTATTTTTAGGTCAAAGGGTATCAAAAACACTATGCAAATAATATTATAATGAGGTCAAGGTCTCTTGAGAGTACAGACCCTTTGTTAGTATTCATGTGAGAATTGGGAAAGTGCCCTGATGTCCCAGTTTCTGGTATAGAGGGAAGAATCTAGCTTCAGACTCCAGGATGTTTAACCATAGATGGGTGTTCTAACCACTTGGAGACACAGCTAGCTACTAAGGTTCAGCTGCCCTGTCCTTGGTTCCCTCACAGCTAACTCCCTGTCTGCCTATCACCAATAAGAAGCAAGAAACTCAAAAGTCAGGCTGGAGAGATGGCTCAGTAGTTAAGAGCACTGGCTGTTCTTCCAGAGGACTCAGGTTCAATTCCCAACACACAACATGGCAGCTCACAACTGTGTGTAACTACAGTTTCAGGGGACCCAACAGACATACCAGCAGGTAAAACACCAAATGCATGTAAAATAAAAATAAATCATTTCAAAAAGTCATTTCAAGAAAAAATGAGCTTCTTGAGACATAATAAGTACAAGAAAATGGGACAAGGAATGGGTTGCCAGAAAGGGCATAGCTGGCTGGAGGAGGGGCCACGTTACACATGAGRTATAGCKTCTCATACTCTGAAATAAACTCTACATCCCAAAATAGCGTGTCACTAAGACCTCTGCACATTAGCCTGTGGGGACGACTTTATATTCATGTGCTAATGCTGGTCCAGACTAGGATGTAGGGTCCAGTGAGTCTAGACAGCCAGATACCAGGTACCAAAAGAAACCCAGGTCATGGTAGGAAGCATGGTGAACATCTTGGGGAAACAGCTGGCACATTCCTCATGGCGCTGGTCACTCCTTTCATCTTTCCATATCATCTTTAAGAGCCATCTCCTTGCAGCTCAATCTAGAGAGTCTATCTTTGATCCAGTAGCCACTCCCACATCTAGCTCTGTAAACTTTGGGCCACATTTTGAAATACAACTTCTTTAGTTTCCACCCAATCATTCCTACTCAGTGGGGTCTAGATTAGGAATCTGTGTATGTTTTGCAACCAGCAGGTTTGGAAAACTAAGCCAGATGGTTTCCACAAGCCCTTCCTCTGGAGTCTTATCTTGCATGTGTCTCTCTGGACTTATATTTTCTACATAGCCTCACCTGTCCTTACCATGCAGGATGGTCACCAGAGAACACGGCATGGCACCACACCTATAGAAGTCCAGGTCTCCTCTCTAGGCTCAATTACAAATCTTTCTCCTGTCTTGGGTAGGGCAGGCCTTCTCAAGAGATTCAGCCCCTGACCCCGAACAGCTACCCCTCCTCAGAGCTCAGGTACTCCCTAGTACAGACTTTCCCACTATGGCTTTCTCTCACAGAAACAGCAGCAGCTCTGGAGTGCTGAGCAGAGAGACCCAGACCCAAGTCACCACCAGACATTTGACCAGAATATGGCTCTGAGATGGTAAATGTTGATTGTCCACCTGATGGGTTCATGCCTAGAAGTTTAGTGAYACATCCTGTGTCTGTAATGGGATTTCCAGAGGCAGTTACTCTATGGCACCACAGTATAATCAAAGCCCCTTCATGGGTTCACAGTAACGGCATTATTGGAGGAGGCAGAGTCACTTGGAGTGTGTCACTTAGAGCTTCTGTCTCACCTTGGCCCTTACCTCTCTCTGCCTCCTGCCCACCAGGATGTGAACAGAGCCCCAGGAAACTAAGAGCAAAAGAAATAATCCCTCTCTAAGATGGTCTGTCAGGAATTGAGTCACAGAAATGCTAAACTAGCAGATCTTAGTGGAGGGGAAGGAAGACTGCYGGCCTGGCTGCTCAGTGCAGCAGTATCTGCCACTGTCAACCAACWGAGAAAGTGGAATGTCCCCCTTTCAGAAAGACATTTGATGGTGGAGCCCTGGCACAGAAGTCAGACTCTGTCATCTGGTAGGGGATGGAATTTCTCCCTGCTTGTCTCTGGCCTAACCTAACATTGTCCACTGCCCCTGTACTCAGAGACAGGTCACCGTAAGCAGACCTACATTGCTTCAGATCTTCACTGGGCTGTCAGCACCTTGAAGAAATAGCCGGGTCAGCTTGCACATCTTCTTTCCTGGAAAATATCTAGGTCACTTCCAGACTTGTTTTGTGTGTCCCATTTACTCTCCACTACCGCTAAAATATTCTCTTCCATGCATGGAGACTTGARCAACATAAATGAGTCTTGCCTGTAAAGAAAACTACTTCGGGGAGCTCTCTGTACTGTGTAACAGGTGACTCATGGCGCTGTGTTGGTGGGTGGCAGCCAGTGGAGGCTGCATTTCCTCGTTCTCTTGAGGAGATTGACTTCTGGTAGTCATTTTGGTGTGATGCAATCTTTGAATCTAGAATGAAAACTACACTAGTAGGTCTTTTCTTTCAGGACCAAGCAATTAACTCAGTCTCTGCTCTTGAAAGGAGGAGAAGGAGGCATGTGACAGCATCTGTCAGACCATTAATTTGTCAGTTTGTCATTGGTTTTGTTCCCCATGGTGGCATTTTGTTTTATTGTCACTGTCTTGAAGCAAAAGAGTGGCAAAGAAAATGCAGAAAGATGGAATTTTGGTTGAGTCACATAAATAACTGAAGATGGAAATAGAGTGTGCAGCAAGTATGCATGGCTCCTCGAGTGTTTTCACAGTGGAAAAATACCTTTTCTGAATGGTCAAGCTGCATCTGTTGGCCCATCAACCCACATATTCGTACCACAGTCTGCAAGCCATTCTGCAGCCACAATGGACAGTGTGTGCTTCAGAAGGTGTGCGTGTGGACAAACCTTAGCTCTACTCTGTCTGTCCAACTCCTGACATGAATCAGCTTCATCCAGCGTGTGGTGCTACCTGTTAGTCACTTAAAAGCCATCTCAATTACCAAATGTTACAGTATTTGTGTTCAGGAAAGACTAACCCTTTACACACACACACACACACACACACACACACACACACACACACACACACAGGAAAACCCATAACATATGATTAATGGTTTCAGGCAGTAACTGAGGGGTGGAGGATCTTGAAATATACTTCCTGCAGATAAGGAGGATAACTGGATTTGGGCAAAGACAGACTTGGGAGTTAATAACCAATCATAAACAATTTTAGTCATGTCTCTACTGGCAGAAGAGGTGCGAAGAGGAGACCTGAATAAGGGGTGCACAGAATCAAGATGAACCACATTTGGTTTGATTGGCTAATGTGGAAAGTCCTTATTTAGAGGGGTTAGATGTTGGTTTCTGATCCAGTTAGCTAAAGTCTCCTCTTCCTGTTAATGTTGAGTTGAATTGGCTTAGATGAGAACCCTATATGCAAGAGCTCTCAGGGCTGGGGCTCCTCTGAGATGCTTGGTTTGCATGTACAAGGCCTGTGAAGACATAGAGGAACATGTGAATTTGATGGGTGACATGACATTAACCGCACCCCCCAAAGGAGGAGGAGGCAGTTGGGGGTCTCAGTTGGTAGAGTGCTTGCCTGGCAAACACAAAGCCTTAGGAATCAATCCTGCCCTAAGCAGACCATGTATAGTAGCCTATGCCTATAATTCAAGCACTTAGGAGGTAGAAATAGGAGGGTCAGAAGTTCAAGGTTGTTCCTAGCTACACTGTGAGTTTGGGGCTAGACTAAAATCTTTGGCAAGATCTCTCTCTCTCTCTCTCTCTCTCTCTCTCTCTCTCTCTCTCTCTCCCTCCTTCCCTC
>BDUI01000144.1:406569-427488 GCA_002335545.1 Apodemus speciosus
CTGAGATGTGTGAAATGGCCTCCAAGGAGGTGACTATCATTTTTAGACACGTTTGTGCCTTGCTACCCTCTCTTGCAGTTAGTTTCACTATTGGACATGAGATGAGAGGTTAAGACTGGTTTTGTTGGGATGTAACAAGATCTCTATATTCTGTGGCTTGTGTTGGCATCATTAACTGACAGAGTAGACCACAGACCACAAAAGCCAAGGAAGTGGGGCAGCACCTGCAGAGGCAAAATCAGGTCAACAGAGCAGTGTGCTTTAATTTCCTACCATACTGTCTTTGCTTTCCTTCCTCCCATTTCTAACCATCTTCCTTACATTCTCTTGTGGGTGGCACGTCCATTAGTAACTGTCCTGGGAAGATTCCCCTACCCCCCACTGCCTCTCTACTCCTTGGACCCATTGAGCTTTCTGACCCCCAACATCTTTCTACTTATCCCTAGATTTCTGTTAATTCTTGGAGTCTTGTGATTAACCTTGTAAACTCATTATTCCATAAAGTATCCTCATTTGGATGTAAATATTTTGTGAGGAGACAACTCCACTCAAGTATGTACTCAATAGAAATATATACATTATTGTCAGAAGAAATGTGCTTTAGTGTTCACAGAAGTACTGTTTACAGTAACAATGGCCAGAAGAAGCCCCCTATGCCCATGTTGAAGGAATAAGCAGATAAGAGTCAGTGGATTCATGTGGTGGATTCTCAGCTCCACCCACAGCTTGATGTCAATCTTTTTGGCCTGAGGGACTAAGAGCAGGCAAGTCCAAGTTCAGTTCCATTTCCATACGGCAAAGGCCTGCCAGGCCAACCCATGGTGATTGAAGGAGGGACAGGAGCTGTTCTCAAAAGAGCAACAGAGAAGGGGCACAAAAGGCTTCTGTAATGTTCTGTCACGGAATCTAGCTGTGGGTCACCCTCATATGTTTAGTTTGTGGAAGTTCTCCAACTGTCCATTTTTGGGTGCTTTTCTGTATGTGTGTTATACTTCAATAAAACATTGGGCTTTGTGACTACCAACTGTGGGTTTCACTGATATTGTTCCCCCTCCCTTTGGTACTTTGTTCAATGTTTGACTCTTCCTTAGATGTCCTTAACATGACCTTACTAACTCCCATTATTAGTGGGATACATTAAAAGTGTGTTTGACAACAAAGCACTTACAGTCATCAGCTGGAGAACAGGTTTCTGGCATGCACAGGTGCTTCCCCACACAAACACTACACTCTGGGATTTGTGGGTAAACAGCAAGGCACACCATGTGACTTTCCACTGAGTGGCTGAGACAACCTCCTCAGCCTCTCTTGCCTTCTCACTTGCATTCTCAGGAATGAAGGAACAGGATGGCCTTCCAAGAAAACTCATAACTGTGACTTCTGAAGCAAGAGACCAAGATCCCATAGGGCCCTGTGGTGACAAGGAGCTGACACTCTGGCAGGTTGAGCAGGTGCTACATGCTTCCTTTTCTCTCTGCTCCCAGCTGAGGGCTCCCCTGCCTCCACCAACTTAGGGTGTCTTTTTCATAGTTCACTCCTTTCTCTGGGCTCCACAGGGTCTTTGCTATTCCCTCCCACAGCTCTGTCAGTAGAGTCCTGGGGTGATGAGAGAACAGAGTTCTATTGATCCTCTCACATCAGTCCAACGGTTTTGTCTTTGGTACTGAGTTCCTACTTTATGCCTGAGGAAACCAGGAGTTGTCAGCATCCCAACCCCAAATTGAGGAGCTATTAGAGGGAGAACACCAACAAGTAGGAGGGGTTCTGTGGTGACTGCTAGAGCCTGAGGTGAAATGATGAGAGCTGATGCTATCCATGGCTATCCAGGGTTGTGGAAACAGCTTGGATAGAGTTTATTTACAGTGGTACATCCTCAGCCTCTGGGTGGTAGAATCACCCCCAAAACATGAGCATACTGACTTCCAGTCCCATCTCCTAGACTGAGCACCTTCCCTTCCTGTGCTCAGAGCCACAGTTGTGGTAGATGAGCTTCTGTCAACCCAGGTTTCACACTCCTGAGTGCCTGTCTCCTGATATTTGCTATGGTGTTTCACTTACTGTCTCTCACTGAACCCAGAGCTTACCATTTTGTCTAACTGGACAACAGCCCCAGAATACACCATTCTCCCTCCCTCCCACCAGAACTGAGGGTGCAGACATTTGCCATCAACTCCTTGCTTTAATGTAGGTGCTAAGGTTTCAAACACAGGTCCTCATGCTTGTGGAACAAGTATTCTACCCACTGAGCCACCTCCCCCAACCCCTCCATTTGATGTTTAATCAAATCCCTGTGTTCGATTCAGTTATGTTATGTTTTGTTATGTTTTGCTAACCTATGGCATTTTTGGACCCATTTGTGGTAATTAATCATAGGCTATTGTCCCAACTCCATGACTTCAAAAATTTCTCAGAGCCATGTGTGACCTCCAATGGTTTGCTTGCTCTACAGTGGCCTGTCAGCAGTCTTCTCTAAGCCATCTGCTCCTGCACACTGCCACTATCCAGGGCTATCTCACTGGCTGTGTTCCTAGCCACCTGACCTGATGTAGGCATCCTCTGACTCTCTGTGCCAGGTCTACTTACTTTATAGATCTCAACTCAAGATCAATAAAGACTCACTAGCATATGGCCTCTCCTATCAGCTCGTGTTTGTTTCTAAGCTCTCCTGGCACTACGTGGCAGTCCTGCATCTGTGCATCATGTTAGTGGACATCATGTTTGAGGTCATCATGTAAGTGGACTTCATGTCAGTGGGCCTCATGTTAGAGGGCATCATGTTACTGGACATCATGTTAGAGGACAACACGTTAGAGTACATCATGTTAGTAGACATCATATTGGACATCATGTTAGAGGACATTATGTTAGTGGACATCATGTTAGAGTATTTCATGTTAGAAATCATGTTACATTATGCTACTGGGGATCATCTTAGAGGATATCATGTTATTAGACATCATGTTTGTGGACCTCATGTTAGTGGACCTCATGTTAGAGGACCTCATGTTAGTGGACATCATGTAAGATAACATCATGTTAGTGCACCACATGTTAGTGGATACCATGTTAGAGGACACCATGTTAGTGGACTCCATTTTAGTGGACCTCATTTTAGAGGAAATCATGTTATAAGACATCATGATTGTGAACTTCATGTTAATGGACATAATGTTAGAGGACAACACACTAGTGGAAATCATGTTAGAGGACATCATGTTAGTGGACCTCATATGAGAAGATATCATGTTACTGGACATCATGTTAGAGAACATCATATTAGAGGACATCATGTTAGTGGATATCATGTTAGAGTATTTCATTTTAGAGGACATTATGTTAGTGAAGATCATATTAGTAGATGTTATGTTCACGTATATCACATTAGTGTACATCACGATAGTGGACATCATGTTAAGGGATATCATGTTAGAGGACATCATGTTTGTGGACCTCATGTTAGTGGACATCACATTAGAGGACCTCATGTTAGTGGACATCATGTTAGAAGACATCATGTTTGAGGATATCATGTAAGTGGACATTATATAAGTGGACATCATATAAGTGGTGTACTGGCTGGTTTTGTGTGTCAACTTGACACAGGGTGGAGTTATCACAGAGAAAGGAGCTTTATTTAGGGAAGTGCCTCAATGAGATCCAGCTGTGGAAGGGCCCCTTGTGTGTGGTGCCATCTCTGGGCTGATAGTCTTGGGTTCTATAAAAGAGCAGGTTGAGAAAGCCAGAGAAAGCAAGCCAGTAAGAAACATCCCTCCATTGCCTATGCATCAGCTCCTGCTTAAGTTCTAGTCCTGACTTCCTTTAGTGATGAGCAGCAGTGTGGAAGTGTAAGCTCAATAAACCCTTTCCTCCTCAACTTGCTTCTTGGTCATGATGTTTGCGCAGGAATAGAAACCCTGACTAAGACAACTTGGTACCAGCATAGTGGGGTATTCCTGTGATAACCTGGCCATTGTTTGGGAAGGACTGTGGAAGGACTTTGGAACTTTGGGCTAGATGATACATTCAGTGTTAAGAGCTCTGTGGGATGTTGTGTAGGAGCTTGGAAGATAATGTTGAGAACAGTGCAGAAGATGGAGGCCTGGCTTGTGAAATGTCAGAGGGAAGATTAAAGACTATTATCAGGACTGTTGTTGTTTTGATTGTGAAAATTCTGTAGTTTTGGTTAGCTGGGGGCTGAAGAATCAGCTGTGATTAGCAAGATACCAGAACCACTAAAGCAAACCTTTATGCTATTGGGACTATTGATGCTGGTTAGCTGGAGCTAAGAAATTAGTGGTGATTAAGAAGACACTGGCATCACTGAAGTGAAATTCTCTGGGAAGTGTTTTCTGAGAGCACAGAAGTTGTGTTCTTGAGATAGCCACAGTTGTACTTTGTTCTGTGACTGGACTTGGTACTGTGTAAGAGTCACCCAGGTAGTACTAGTTTTGAAGGCATGAAGGGATCATGAATAGCAGCTGAGGCTCGGCACTGTGAGAGGCCATGGAAAGCTATTGGCGAAGGTGCAACCTCAGTTGCAATTGATGGCCCAGGACTTAAGCTGCCATGCATAGGAGTTGAGGCTTGGAACCATGAAAAGAGCCTATGAGAGGCTATTGGTGAAGCTTAGATTCAGTGGAAGACAGCAGTGTTTTGGAGATGCCAGTGCCATGAGATGACCACCAAGAATAGCAGCAGCAGTGGAGTACAGGTAGCTGAAGCCTAGAAGACAAGATGTGTGCTACAAAGGCAGAGCTGTGACCCAAGCCCTTGGAGGAGCCCAGAAGATCATGAGTTGGATCCCAGACACTGAACCATTGGAGTTAGAGTTTTGCTTTTGATTGTGGCYCTGTCCTGATATTTTTCCCTCTTGAAGGAAGAAAGTATTTTAGTGGAGGCCACAGTTAAGAGACTTTGAATTTGTAAAAGACTTTGAATTTTTAAAAAATTGGACATTTAAAAAGGATTGAACTTTTAATATGTAAAGACTGTGGGACTGTTAAAGGTATTTAGATCTTGGGGATGAATAAGAATGTAAGGGTTGAGGCTTAATAGTGATGCTTTTGTCAAGTTGACAAGGGGTCAATTGTACTGGCTGGTTTTGTGTGTCAACTCGACACAGGGTGGAGTTATCACAGAGTAAGGAGCTTCAGCTGGGGAAGTGCCTCCATGAAATCCAGCTGTGGGGCATTTTCTCAATTAGTGATCAAGGGGAAGGGCCTCTTGTGGGTGGTGCCATCTCTGGGCTGGTAGTCTTGGGTTCTATAAGAGAGCAGGTTGAGAAAGCCAGGGGAAACAAGCCAGTAAGAAGCATCCCTCCATTGCCTATGCATCAGTTCCTGCTTCCTGACCTGCTTGAGTTCCAGTCCTGACTTTCTTTTGTGATGAACAGCAGTGTGAAAGTATAAGCTCAATAAACCCTTTCCTCCCCAACTTGCATCTTGGTCATGATGTTTGTGCAGGAATACAAACCCTGACTAAGACAAGTGGATATCAGGTTAGTAGACATCATGTTAGTGTACATCATATTAATGGACATCACTTTAGAAGACATCACATTAGTGGACAACATGTAAGAGGACATCATATTAGTGGACCTCATGTTAGTGGACCTCAGGTTAGTGGACATCATGTTAGTGGACATCATGTTAGTGCACCTCTTGTTAGTGGACACCATGTTAGAGTACATGATATTAGTCGACCTCATATTAGTAGACACAACTGTAGAGGACATCATGTTATTGGAACTCAGTGGACATCATGTTAGTGGACATCATATTTGTGGACATCATGTTAGTAGACATCACATCAGTGGACATCATGTTAAATTACATAATGTTAGTGGACAGCATGTGAGAAGACATCATGTTAGTGGACATCACATTAGGGGACTTCATGTTAGTAGACAAATGGTACTGGACATCATGCTTTTGGACATGTTAGAGGACATCATATTAGTGGACCTCATGTTAGTGAACATCATGTTAGAGAACATCATGTTATTGAGCCTCAAGTTAGAGGACATCATGATGCTGGACATCATGTTATTGGACATCACATTAGAGGACATCATGTTAGTGGACATCATGTTAGGGTATTTCATGTTAGAAGACATTAGATTAATGGAGATCATGTTAGATGATACCCATCATGTTTGTGTACCTCATGTTAGTGGACAACATGTTAGTGGACCTCATGTTAGTGGACATCACATTAGAGGACCTCATGTGAGAGGACACCATGTTAGAGGACATCATGTTAGAGGACATCATGTTTGAGGACATCATGTGAGTGGACATCATACAAGTGGACATCACATCAGTGGAAATCATGTTAGTGGACTTCATGTGAGTGGATATCATGTTAGAGGATCTCATGTTAGTGGATATCATGTTGGAGAACATCATGTTACAGAACACCATGTTACTGGTCATCATGTTAGATATCACATTAGTGGACTTCATGTTAGAGGACATCATGTTAATGGACATCATAGTAGTGAACATCATATTAGAGGACATCATGATAGAGGAACTCATATTAGAGGACATGATGTTAGTGGACTTCATATTAGTGGACATCATCTTAGAGGATATCATGTTAGTGGAACTCATGTTAGAGGACATAATGTTACTGGACATCATTTTAGTGGACATGTTGTTAGTGAACCCCATATTAGTAGATAACAAATTAGAGGGCATCATGTTATTGGAATTCATATAAGTGGACCTAATGTTAGAGACATCATGGTAGTGGATATCACATCAGAGGACATCATGTAATATGACATCATGTTTGAGGACATCATGTTAGAATGCATCATGTTAGTAGACCTCATATTAGTAGACATCATGTTASAGAACATCATGTTAGTAGACATCATGTTAGAGGACATCTAGTTACTGGACACCATGTTATTGGACATCACATTAGAGGATATCATGTTAGAGTATTTCATGTTGGAAGCAATTATGTTAATGGAGATCATGTTAGAGGACATCAAGTTAGTAGACATCATGTTTGTGGACCTCATGTTAGTGGACATCATGTGAGTGGATATCATCTTACTGGATATCATGTTAGATGACATCATGTTAGTGAACAGCATGTTAGTGGACCATATGTTAGTGGACAACATGTTAGAGGACCTCATGTTAGTGGAGAACATGTTAGTGGATATCATGTTAGCATATTCCTTGTTAGAAGACATTATGTTAATTGAGATCATGTCAGAGGACATCATGTTTGTGGACCTCATGTTAGTGGACCTCATGTTAGTAGACATCATGTTAGTGGATATCATGTTAGCATATTTCTTGTTAGAAGACAATATGTTAATTGAGATCATGTCAGAGACATCATATTAGAAGACATCATGTTAGAGCACATCATGATAGATGACATCATATTAGTGGAGATCATGTTAGTGGACATAATGTTAGTGGCCATAACATGTGGACACCATGTTAGTTGATATCATGTTAGAGGACATCATGTTAGTGGACATTATGTTAGTGGACATCATGTTAGAGGACATCATGTTAGTGGACATCATGTTAGAGTACATCACATTCATGTACATCATGTTAGTGGACATCATGTTAGAGGACATGATGTTAGTGGACCCCATATTAGTGGATATCATATTGGAGGACATCATGTTAGCGGAAGTACTAATAGTGGACATCATGTTAGAGGACATCATGTTTGTGAGCATTATGTTAGTGGACCTCATGTTAGTGGATCTCATGTTATTGGACATCATGTTAGAGGACAACATGTTAGAGGACATCGTATTAGTAGACATCATGTTTGTGGACATCATGTTAGAGGACATCGTATTAGTAGACATCATGTTTGTGGACCTCATGTTAGTGGACATCATGTTAGTCGACCTCATGTTAGTGGACTTCACATTAGAGGATGTTATTGGATATCATGTTAGAGAACATCATATTATTGGATATCATGTTAGTGGATATTATGTTTGAGGACATCATGTAAGTGGACATCATATAAGTGGACATCACATTAGTGGACATCATGATAGTGGATCTCATGTTAGTGGATATCACATTCGAGGACCTTATGTTAGTGGACATCATGTTAGAGATCATCATATTAGTGGACATCATGTTACAGAACATCATGTGGACATCATGTTAGTAGACATTACATTAATGGACTTCATGTTAGAAGACATCATGTTAGAGGACATCATGATAGTGGAACTCATGTTAGAGGACATGATGTTAGTGGACCACATATTAGTGAACATTATGTTATAGGACAAAATGTTAGAGGACCTCATATTTGTGAATATCATGTTAGAGGACTTCATGTTAGTGGAACTAATGTTAGAAGACATCATGTTAGTGGAACTAATGTTAGAGGACATCATGTTACTGGACATCATGTTAGGGGATATTATGTTAGAGGACATCACGTTAGAGTACATCATGCTATTGGACATCATGTTATTAGACATCATGTTAGTGGACATGACATTAGTGGACATCATGTTTGTGGACCTCATGTTTATTGGACTTCATGTTAGAGGACATCATGTTAGTGGACATCATGTTAGTGGGCCTCATGTTAGAGGACATCATTTTACTGGACATCATGATAAAGGACATCCTGATAGAGGACATTATGTCACTGAACATCATGTTTGCGGACATCATGTTAGAGTACATCATGATAGTGGACCTCATATTATAGGACATCATGTTAGAAGCCATTATGTTAGAGGACATGATAGTGGACATCATGGTATTGGACATTACATTAGAGGACATCATGTAAGTGGACATCATGTTAGAACATGTTATGTTAATGGAGATCATGTTAGTGGAGGTCAAACTAGTGGACATCATAGTAGTGGATATAATGTTAGAGTATATTATGTTGGTAGACATCCTGTTTGTGGACCTCATGTGAGTGGACATCATGTTAGTAGACCTCATGTTAAAGGGACATCACGTTAGTGGACTCATGTTAGTGGAAATCATATTAGAGAACATCATGTTAGTGGACATCATGTTAGAGGATATCATGTTACTGGACTTCATGTTAGTAGACATCACATTAGTGGATTTCATGCTAGAGGATATCATGTTAGTAGACACCATAGTAGTGCACATCATGCTAGAGGACACCATGATAGTGAATCTCATGTTAGAGGACATAATATTAGTGGACCACATATTATTGTACATCATATTATAGGACATCAAGTTAGTAGACCTCATATTTGTGAACATCATGTTAAAGGATATTATGTTACTGGAACTAATGTTAGAGGACATCATGTTACTGGCCATCATGTTAGTGAACATCATGTTAGAGAACATCATGTTAGAGGACATCATGTTAGTGTAGATCATGCTAGTTCACATTAGTGGACATTATGTTAGTGGATATCATGTTAGAGGACATCATGTTAGTAGACATCATGGTTGTGTACCTCATGTTAGTCGACATCATGTTAGTGGACATCACATTAGTTGATCATGTTAGTGAACATCGTGTTAGTGGATATCATGCTAGAGGACATCATGTTAGTAGACATCATGTTTGTGCATCTCAAGTTAGTGGACATCATGTGTRTGGACCTCATATTAGAGGACATCATGTTAGAGGATATCAGGTTAGAGAATATCATGTTATTGGACATCATGTTAGAGGAAATGATGTTAGAGGACCTCATGTCAGTGGACATCATATAAGTGGACATCATATTAGTAGACATTATGTTAGTTGACCTCATATTATTGGACTTCATATTAGTGAACCTCATGTTAGTAAACATCATGTTAGAGGACATCATGTCTGAGGACATTACATTAGTGGATAACATTTTAGTGGATATCAGGTCATAGGACATGRTGTTAGATGACATCATATTAGTGGACATCATATAAGTGGACCTCACATAAGTGGATATCATATTAGTAGACATTATGTTAGTTGCCATCATATTATTGGACTTCATATTAGTGGACCTCATGTTTGTGGACATGTTATAGGACATCATGTTAGTGGACATCACATTAGAGGGCAACATGTTAGTGGRTGTCATGTTAGTGGACATCACATTACTGTACACCATTTTACAGGACATCATATTAGGGGACAGGATGTTAGGGGAAATCATGTTAGAGGATATCATGTTAGTAGACATCGTGATAGGGGACATCATGATAGTAGATGTCATGTTAGTGGACACCACATTAGTGTACATCATTTTAGAGGACATCATGTTAGAGGACATCATGTTAGCGGACAACATGAAAGTGGATATCATGTTACAGGACATCATGTTTGAGGACATAATGTTTGTGTACCTCATGTTAGTGTACCACATATTAGTGGATATCATGTTAGAGGACATCATGTTAGTGGAATGCATGTTTGTGGACATCATGTTAGAGGTCATCATATTACAGGACCTCATGTTAGTGGACCCCATGTTAGTGGACCTCATCTTAGTGGACATCATGTTATAGGACATCATGTTACTGAACATCATTCTAGTGGACATCATGTTAGATGACATCAAGTTAGTGGACCTCATATGAGTGGACATCATGTTAGAGGTCATCATGTTAAAGGACTTCATGTTAGTGGACATCATGTTAGTGGACATCATGTAAGTGGACACCATGTTAGTTGCTATCATGTCAGAGAGCATCATGTTAGTGGATACAATGTTAGAAGATATCATGTTAGAGGACATCACATTAGTATACATCATGTTAGTTTATATCATGTTAGAGGATGTCAAGTTAGTTAACATCATGTTAGAGGACCCCCATATTAGTGGATATCACGTTAGAGGATATCATGTTAGCAGACCTCATATTAGTGGTTAGCATGTTAGAGGACAGCATGTTAGTGAAAAATTATCTTAATAGACATCATGTTAGTCATTAGGGGACTTCATGGTAGTAGACACATGTTACTGGACATCATGTTGGAGTACATCATGTTAGTGGACCTCATGTTAGTGGTCATGTTTGTGGACATCAATTTAGCAGACCTCATGTTAGTGGACATCATGTTAGAGGACATGATGTTAGTGGACCCCATATTAGTGTACCTCATTTTAGAGGACATCATGTTTGTGTACCTCATGTTTGTGGACATCATGTTAGTAGACCTCATGTTAGAGGACATCATGATAGTGTGCATCATGTTAGTGGACATCACTTCAGAGGGCAACATGAAAGAGGACATCATTTTAGAGGACCTCATGTTACTCTACATCATGTAAGAGGACATCGTATTAGTGGATTTCATGTTAGTGGACATCACATTAGTGTACATCATGTTTGTGGA
The DNA here is from genome assembly GCA_002335545.1 of Apodemus speciosus. Taxonomy (NCBI): domain Eukaryota; kingdom Metazoa; phylum Chordata; class Mammalia; order Rodentia; family Muridae; genus Apodemus; species Apodemus speciosus. The sequence continues at coordinate 417,913 of BDUI01000144.1, forward strand.
CATCATGTTAGAAGACATCAAGTTAGTGGACCTCATATTAGTGGACATCATATTAGCAGAAATCATGTGAGCTGACATCATGTTAATGGATATGAAGTTAGTGGACATCATGTTAGAGGACATCATGTTTGGGGAATCATGTAAGTGGACATTGTACACATGAAAATCACCTTAGTGGACATCATGTTAGTAGACATCGTGTTAGTGAATAACATGTTAGTGGATATGAGGTCATAGGACATGATGTTAGATGATATCATGTTAGTGTGCATCATATAAGTGGACCTCATGTTAGTGGACATCATGTTATAGAACATTATGCTAGTGGACATTATGTTAGAGGACATCATTTTAGTGGATGTCATGTTTGTGGCCATCACTTTAGAGAACTTTATGTTAGTGGACATCAAGTTAGAGAACATCATGTTACTGGATATCATGTTAGAGAACTTCATGTTTGAGGACATCATGAAAGTGGATATCTTATAAGTGGACATCGCATTGGTGGACATCATGTTAGTGAACAACATGTTAGAGGATATAATGCAAGTGGATATCATGTTAGTGGACATCACAGTAGAGGGCATCATGTTACTGGACATCATGTTAGAGTATTTCATTTTAGAAGATGTTATGTTAGTGAAGATCATGTTAGTGGTTGTCATTTTACTGGACAACATGTTAATGGATATCACATTAGAGGACATCATGTTACTGGACATCACGTTAGAGTACTTCATGTTAGAGGACATCATGTTAGTGGATATCATGTTAGTGGACGTCATGTTAGAGTATTTCATTTTAGAGGAGGTTATGTTGGTGGAGATCATGTTAGCAGATGTCATTTTTCTGGTCTTCATGTTAGTGGACATCACGTTAGTGGACATCATGTTAGTGGATATCATATCAGACTACATGATGTTATTAGACATCGTGTTTGTAGACTTCATGTAAGTGGACATCATTTTAGTGGACATTATGTTAGTGGTCATAATATTAGAGGACCTCATGTTAGGGGACATCATGTTAGATAACATCATGTTAGTGGACCTCATGTTAGAGGACATCACTTTAGTGGACTTCACTTTAGTGGATATCATATTAGTGGACATCATGTTAGAGGACATCATGTTAGTTGAACTCATGTCAGTGTACATCATRTGAGAGAACATCATGTTACTGAGCAACATGTTAATGGACATAATGCTAGTGGACCTCAAGTTAGTGGTCATCATGTTAGTGGGCATCACATTAGAGGACATCATGTGAGAGGATATCATGTTAGAGGACAACATGTTATTGGACATCATGTTAGGGGACATCACATTAGAGGACATCACGCTAGTGTACATTATGTTAGTGGATATCATGGTAAAGGATATCAGGTTAGTAGACATGTTTGTGGACCTCATGTTAGTGGACATCATGTTAGAAGACCTCTTATTAATGGACATCACTTTAGAGAACCTCATTTTAGTGGACATCATGTTAGAGAACATCATGGTAATGTGCATCATGCTTGAGGTCATCACATCAGAGGACATGATGTTAGAGCACATCATGTTACTGGACATCATGTCTGAGAACATCATTAGTGGGCATCATCTTAGTGGGCATCACATCAGAGGACATCATGTTAGAGGTCGTCATGTTAGATGACATCATGTAAGTGGACATCGTGTAAGAGGACATCAAGTTAGTCGACATCATGTTAGAGAACATTATGGTAGTGTGGTTAATGTTAGAGGACATCATGTCAGAGGACAACATGTTAGAGGACATCAGGTTAGATGACAACATATTAGTGGGTATCACGGAAGGGGACCTCATGTTAGTGGACATCATGTTAGAGGACCTCATGTTAGTGGACATCATGTTAGAGGACATCATGGTAGTGGCATCATGTTAGTGGACATCACTTCAGAGGACATCATGTCATAGGACATCATGTTAGAGGACATCAGGTTAGATGACCTCATGTAAGTGGACATCACGTAAGATGACATCATGTTGACCGACATTATTTTAGAGAACATCATGATAGTTCACATAATGCTATAGGTCATCACATCAGAGGACATTAAGTTAGAGGACATCATGTTAGTGGACATCATGTTAGTGGACATCACATAAATGGATACCATGTTGGTGAACATCATGTTAGTGGCCATCATGTTAGAGGACATCATATTAATGGAAGTCAAGTTTGTGGAAACCATGGTAGTGGGTGTCATGACAGTGGACATCACTTCAGAGGACATCATGTCAATAGACATCATGTTAGATGACCTCTTGTTAGTGGACCTCTTGTTAGTGGACATCATGATATTGGCATCATGTTTCAGGACTTCATGTTAGATGACCTCATGTTAGTGGACATCATGTTAGAGAACATCATGGTAGTGGCCATCTTGTTAGTGGACATCACTTCAGAAGACATCTTGTCAATGGACATCATGTTAGAGGACCTCATGTTAGTAGAAATCATGTGACTGGACACCAAATCATAGGTCACCATGTTAGTGGACATCCATTAGAGGAACTCATGTTAGTGAACATCATGTTATAGAACATTATGTTTGGGCATCATGTTAGAGGACATAATGTTAATGGACATCATGTCAGAGAACATCATTAGTGGGCATCATGTTAATGGACAACACATCAGAGGACATCATGTTAGAGGTCATCATGTTAGATGACATCATGTAAGTGGACATCACGTAAGAGGACATCAAGTTGGCCAACATCATGTTAGAGAACATCAAGGTAGAGCGCATCATGCTAGGGGGCATCACAACAGAGGAAATGATGTTAGAAGACATCATGTTAGKGGACATCATGTTAGTGGACATCACATAATTGGATATCATGTTGGTGGACATCATGCTACTGGACATCATGTTAGAGGACATCATGTTAGTGGAAGACATATTTGTGGAAATCATGGTAGTGGGGATCATGTCATTGGACATCACATCAGAGGACATCATGTTAGAAGACATCAGGTTAGATGACAACATGTTAGTGGATATCATGTAAGGGGACATCATGYTAGTGGAGCGTGTTAGAGGTCCTCATGTTAGTGGACATCATGGTAGTGGGCATCATCTTGTGGACATCATTGTAGTGGACATCATGGTAGAGGACATCATAGTAGTGGGCATCATGTTAGTGGACATCATGTGAGAAGACATCATGTTAGAAGACATCAGGTTAGATGACATCATGGTAGTGGGCATCATCTTAGTGGACATCATGTTATAGGACTTCATGTTAGTGAACATCATATTATTGTATATCATGTCACAGAAAATCATGTTAGAGGACATCATGTTAGAGGACCTCAATTTAATGGACATCATGCTAGTAGACATTATGTCAGAGGACATCATGTTATTGGATTTCATGTTAGTCGACATGACATTAGTGTACATCATGTTAGTAAACATCATGTTAGAGGACCTCATGTTAGAGGACATCATGGTAGTGGGAATCATGTTAATGGACATCACATCATAGGACATCATGTTAGTGCACATCAAGTTTGCGGACCTCATGCTAGTGAACATCATGTTATAGAACATTATGTTTGGACATCATGTTAGAGGACATCATGTTAGTGGACATGATGTCAGAGAACATCATTAGTGAGCATCGTGTTAATGGACATCAAATCAAAGGACATGTTAGAGGTCATCATGTTAGATGATGTCATGTAATGGGACATCATGGTGGTGTGCATCATGCTAGAGGTCATCACATCAGGGGCAATGATGTTAGAGGTCATCATATTAGTGGACTTCATGTTAGTGGACATCATGAGTGGATATCATGTTGGTGGACATCATGCTAGTCACCATCATGTCAGAGGACAACATGTTAGTGGGAAAATGTTTGTAGAAATCATGGTAGTGGGCATTATGTTAGTGGATATCACATCAGAGGACATCAGGTTAGATGACAACATGTTAATGAATATCATGCAAGGGGACATCATGTTAGTGGACATCATGTTAGTGGACATCATGTTAGAGGACATCATGTTAGTGGACATCATATTATTGGACATCATGTCAGAACAATTCATGTTAGAGGACATCATGTTAGAGGACCTCATGTTAGTGGACATTATGTTAGAGGACCTCATGTTAGAGGACATCATGGTAGTAGGAATCATGTTCGTGGACACCATGTCATAAACATCATGTTAGTGTATACCATGTCAGGAGACATCAGTTTAGCAAATGTTTTGTTAGTAGACTTCACATTAGTGTACATCGTGTTTTTGGACATCATATCAAAGGACATCATGGTAGTGGGAATCATGTTAGTGGACACCACGATATAGGACATCATGTTAGTGCACATTAAGTTTGTGGACCTCATGTTAGAGGACATCATGCAATAGAACATCATTTTAGTGCACATCACATTTCAGAACATCATGTTATGGACATCATGTTAGAGAACATCATAGTAACGACAGTACAGGACAGTTTGGAACAGTGCAGGGACAGTGCTGGACAATGCAGGACATGGTGGGAACAGAGTGGTGACAGTGCGATGACAGTGCAGGACAGTGCGGGACAGTGAGGGGACAGTGCGGGACAGTGCAGAGACAGTGTGGGGATAGTGCAGGACAGTGCAGGACAGTGGGGGGGGATAGTACAGGATAGTGAAGGACAGTGCAGGGACAGTGCAAGAACAGTTCAGGACACTGCAGGACAGTGAGGGGACAGTGGAGGGACAGTGTGGGACAGTGTGGGGGCAGTGCAGGACAGAGTTGGTTGAGTGCAGGACAGTGCAGGACCAGTGCAGGGACAGTGCTGGACAGAGCGTGACAGTGTGGGGTCATTGCTCAACAGTGCAGAGACAGTGTGGGGGCAGTGCAGGACAGTGTGGGGACAGTGCAGGAGAGTGCAGGACAGTGCAGGAGAGTTCAGGACAGTGCAGGACAGTATGGGGACAATGTGGGGACAGTACATGGACAGTGCAGGACAGTGCAAGACAGTGCAGAGACTGTGTGGGGACAGTGTAGGGACAGTGCAGGGACAGAGAAAGACAGTGCAAGGACAGTGCAGGACAGCGCAGTACAGTGTGGGGACAGTGCAGGTACAGTGCAGGACAGTATGGGGACAGTACAGGACAGTGCAGGACAGTGTGGGGACAGTGCAGGGACAGTGCAGGAACAGTGAAGGACAGTGTGGGAACAGTACAGGACACTGCCAGTCAGTGTAGAACAGCATGAGGACAGTGTGGGGACAGTGGGGCAACAGTGCAGGGACAGTGTGGAGGCAGTGCAGGGCAGTGCAGGACAATGTGGGTAAAGTTCAGGACAGAGCATGACAGTGCAGTACAGTGTGGGAACAGTGCAGGGACAGTGGGGGAATGGTGCGGAAAAAGGGCAGGGCAGTGCAGGGCAGTGGAACAGTGCAGGGACAGTGGGGAAAAGTGCAGGACAGTGGGCTGACAAAGACAGACAGTGCAGGACATTTCAGGGTCAGTGCAGGACAGTGGAGGACAGTGCAGGGACAGTACAGGACTGTGCAGGACAGTGCACAACAGTGCAGGACAGTAGGGGGACAATGTTGGGACAGTGTGTGGAAAGTGCAAGAACAGTACAAGACTGTAAGACAGTGCAAGACAGTGCAGAACAGTGCAGGGACAGTTCGAGGACAGTACAGGACTGTGCAGGACAGTACGAGGACTGTGTGGGGACAGTGAAATGCAGTTCAGAGCAGTGCTGAACAGTGCAGGACAGTGCAGAAACAGTGTAGGAGAGTATAGAAACAGTGTGGGGACAGTGGAGGGACAGTGCAGGACAATGCAGGACATTGTGGGGACAGTGCAAGAACAGTGCAGGGACAGTGCAGGACAGAGATGGTTGAATGCAGGACAGTGCAGGACTGTACAGGGACAGTTCAGGACAGTGCAGGGTAAGTGCAGGACAGTGCAGGGACAGTGCAGGACACTGCTGGACAGTATGGGACAGTGCAGGACGGAGACAGTGCAAGAACAGTGTGGGGACAGTGCAGGACAGAGATGGCTGAGTGCAGGACAGTGCAGGACTGTACAGGGACAGTGCAGGGACAGTGCAGGACAGTGCAGGGTAAGTGCAGGACAGTGTGGGTACAGTGCTGGGACAGAGCACGACAGTTTGGGGACAGCAGAGGGATAGTGCAGGACACTGCAGGACAGTGTGAGAACAGGGTGGGGACAGTGTAGGGGAAAGTGCAGGACAGTATAGGGACAGTGCAGGACAGTATGTAGATAGTGCAGAGACAGTGCAGGACAGTGCAGAGACTGTGTGGGGACAGTGCAGGGACAGATTAAGACAGTGCAGGGACAGTGCTGGACAGTATGGGACAATACAGGGACAGTGCATGACAGTGCAGGAACAATACAGGGACAGTGCAGGACAGTGTGGGGACAGTACAGGACAGTGCAGGACAGTTCAGGGACAGAGCAGTACAGTGTGGGGACAGTGTAGGGACAGTACAGGATAGTGTGGCAACAGGGCGGGGAAAGTGTGGGACAGTGCAGGACAGTGAGGGGACAGTACAGGGACAGTGCAGGGACAGTGCGGGGACAGTGTGGGGACAGTGCAGGACAGTGGGGGGGACAGTACAGGACAGTGCAGGACAGTGCAGGGACCGTGCTGAGACAGTGTGGGGCAGTGCAGAGCAGTGCCAGACAGTGCAGGACAGTGTAGGACAGKGCAGAGACAGCAAGCACAGGACAGTACAGACAGTGTAGGGACAGTGTAGGAAAGTGGGGGGACAGTGCAGTACAGTGCAGGACAGTGCGGGGACAGTGCAGAAACAGTGCAGGGACAGTGCAGGACAGAGCTGATTGAGTGCAGGACAGTGCAGTACCATGTGGGACAGGGTGAGGACATTGCAGGACAGTGCATGGACAGTGCAGGAAAAGTGTTGGGACAGTGCAGGGACAGTGCAGGACATTTCAGGACAGTGTCAAAACAGTGCAGGATAGTGCAGGGACAGAGCAGGACAGTACAGGACAGTGCAAGACAGTGAAGGACAGGGCAGGACAGTTCAGTACAGTGCAGGGACAGTGCAGGACAGTGCAGGGCAGTGATGAGACAGTGCAGAGACAGTGCTGGACAGTGCAGAGACTGTGCAGGGACAGTGCGGGCACAGTGTGGGGACAGTGCAGGACAGTGCAGAACAATGGGGATAGTGCAGGGATAGTAGAGGACAGTGCAGGACAGTTTGAGGACAGCAGTGTGGGGACAGTGCAGGACAGTGCAGTACAGTGCAAGACAGTGCAGGATCAGTGAAGGACAGCTCAGTACAGTGTGGGGACAGTAGAGGACAGTGCAGGACAGTGCAGAAACAGTGTAGGAACAGTGCAGGACAATGCAGTACAGTGCAAGAGCATAGGGTCAGTGCAGGACAGTGCAGGAGAGTGTGGGGACAGTGCAGGATAGTGCATGGACAGTACAGGAAGTGCAGGGACAGGGCGGGGACAGTGCAGGGCAGTACATGGCAGTGCATGACAGTGTAGGACAGTGTGGGGACAGTGTGGGGACAGTGCAGAGATAGTGCAGGCACAGTGCAGGACAGTGTGGGGACAGTACAAGACAGTGCAGGACAGTGCATGGACAGTGCGGGCACAATGGGGACAGTGTGGGRACAGTGTGGGGACAGTGCAGAGATAGTGCAGGCACAGTGCAGGACAGTGTGGGGACAGTACAAGAGTGCAGGACAGTGCATGGACAGTGCGGGCACAATGGGGACAGTGTGGGGATAGTGCAGGACAGTTATGGACAGTGTGGGGAGAGTGCAGGACAGTGTAGGACAGTGCAGGAAAGTTCAGGACAGTCCAGGGCAGTACAGGAAAGTGAAGGACATGTCAGGACAGTTCAGAACAGAGCAGGGACAGTGCAGGAATGTGCAAGAAAGTGCAGGATAGTGCAGGGCAGTGCAGAATAGTTCAGGACAGTGCAGGACAGTAGGGGGACAGTGTGGGCACAGTGCAGGGACAGTGCAAAGACAGTGCAGGATAGTGCAAAACAGTGCCAGACAGTGCGGGGGCAGTGCTGGGACAGTGCAGGGGAGTGAAGGTCAGTGTCGGAGAGTGCAGGACAGTGTAGGACAGTGCAGAGACAGCACAGGACAGTGCAGAAACAATGTGGGGACAGTGCAGGGAAATGTGGGGACAGTGCAGGAAGTGCAGGACAGTGCGGGGACAGTGTAGGACAGAGCTGGTTGAGTGCAAGACAGTGCAGAACCATGAAGGACAGTGCAGGGACAGTTCAGGAAAGGGTGGGACAGTGAGGGGACATTGCAGGGCAGGGCAGGACTGCGTGGGGRTATTGCAGGGACAGGGCTGGGTCAGTGAGGACAATGTGGGAACAGTACAGGACAGTGCAGGACAGTGCATGGACAGTGCGGGCACAGTGTGGGGACAGTGCAGAACAGTGTGGGGACAGTGCAGGGACAGTGAAGGTACAGTGAAAGACAGTGCAGGCAGTGTGGGGACAGTGGAGGGACAGTGCAGGACAATGCAGGACAGTGTGGGGACTGTGCAGGGACAGTAAAGGACAGTGCAGGACAGTGTGGGGACTGTGCAGGGACAGTAAAGGACAGTGCAGGACAGTGTGGGTACAGCATGGGTACAGTGCAGGACAGTGCAAGACAGTGCAGGGCCAGTGCAGGACAGTGCGGGGACAGTAGACAGTACAGGACAGTGCGGGGACAGTGTGGGGACAGTGCAGGGACAGTGCAGGACAGTGTGGGGATAGTGCAGGACAGTGCAGGACAGTGCATGGAAAGTGCAGGCACAGTGTGGGGACAGTGCAGGCCAGTTCAGGCCAGTGTGGGGACAGTGCAGGGAAGTGCATGATGGTTTGGGACAGTGCAGGACAGTGTGGGGACAGTGCAGGACAGTGTGGGGACAGGGCAGGGACGGTTCAGGGACAGTGCAGGAAAGTGTGGGCACAGTATAGGACAGTGCAGGACAGTGCCGGGAAGTGCATGTCAGTTTAGGACAGTGCATGGACAGTGCGGGCACAGTGTGGAGACAGTGCAGGGACAGTGGAGGACATTTCAGGCCAGTGTGGGGACAGTGCAGGGACAGTGGAGGACATTTCAGGCCAGTGTGGGGACAGTGCAGGACAGTGCAGAGACAGCACAGGACAGTGCAGAGACAGTGTGGAGACAGTATGGGGACAGTGCAGGAAAGTGTAGGGACAGTGGAGGACAGTGCAGGACAGTGTGGGGACAGTGTGGGAACAGTGCAGGGACAGTGCAGGACAGAGCTGGTTGAGTGCAGGACAGTGAAGGACTGTGAAGGACAGTGCAGGGACAAAGCAAGTCAGTGTGGGACAGTGAGACAACATTGCAGGACAGTGCAGGACTGTGTGGGGACAGTGCAGGGACAGTGTGGGGACAGTGTGAAGACAGTGTGGCGACAGTGTGGGGACAGTGCGAGGACATTGTGGGGAAAGTGCAGGGACCGTGGTGGGACAGTGTGGGGACAGTGTGGGGACTGTGCTGGGATGGTGCAAGGACAGTGCCAGAACAGTACCTCTGGAGTGTGGGGGTCAGT
>BDUI01000145.1:12801-25643 GCA_002335545.1 Apodemus speciosus
ACACACACACACACACACACACACACACACACAAAAGAAACCTTAAAAATGTGTAAGGCCAGCTGGGCGGTGGTGGCGCACGCCTGTAATCCCAGCACTCTGGGAGGCAGAGGCAGAGGCAGAGGCAGGCGGATTTCTGAGTTTGAGGCCAGCCTGGTCTACAAAGTGAGTTCCAGGACAGCCAGGGCTACACAGAGAGACCCTGTCTCGAAAAACCAAAAAAAAAAAAAAAGAATGTAAGAGGACATAATGACACAGCAGGTCAAACCCTCAGTCCTCAACAGATCTCTGGATGGCCAAGGATATGTGCCGCTTTTTCGACAATCTGTTACTAGATTAACTGAGCCCCAGTAGGTACAGCTGCAGGGCCCTCAGGGGAGCACACAGAACCCCATTCAGGGACACGACATCGTCATTCCCTACCAGGGTCCCAGTCCAGCCCAACACATACTTGGTGACATCTGGGGCTGAAGTTGGACGCACGGTCTTCCTGAGAGCCTCAATCCAGTTCCGCCGGATGCCTGAGGTCATGGCCGACAAGGTATAAGTGGCATCCTTGGTCTGCAAGGACATCCTACATGTAGCTGGCCACATGGCCAGCCCTGTGTCCCCTCCCTCCCCTTGTGGAGGTGGTCTTTCCTAGGAGGTGATAGGGTCTAGTGGGTGGAGGGTGTGACAGACACCCTCTGCCTGTCTGTGCAAAGCGCCTCGTTCTGGGACTCCAGGTATGTTAAGTATGGGCATCAGAACTGCTGACTTGCAGARGGTAGTCAGAGTAACTGAGTGAGTGAGTCAGGCTGCTGCCTGCCCAGGGCCTCGGGTCACACCCTCTGTCTCCCGCCCACAGCTACACYGGCCTCACATGGATCTGGAAGCCATAGTTGCGCTGGACAGCATATTCCGTGACATCTGTGCAGGACCGCAGGTCGATCTCGCCATCCAGATCATCTGCCTAGAGCGACAAGATCCACCATGGCTCCCCACGCCACGAGCCTCACCCACAGCTCCCAGCCCTTCCCAGGGCCCGCCCACCCAGGCACCTCACCTCCTCGGCCGTGGAGTCTCTGTAATATTTGAGGCTTGAATCCGTCAGCACAAACCAATGCTTTTTCCACTGTGATAGAGAAGACAGGGAGGGAAAGGTTTGGGGGAGGAAGGAGCCCGTGTGCTTGTCTACCCTTTACCCCGTTCTCACAGCTGAGGGGTCTGAAGGGCAGACCAGATCTGAAGCAAAGCAGTGAAGTGGACTGGCCCCTCCTCAGTAACCAGGCCTTCCTTCTGCAGCCCCAGGGTGCAGCCTCTCTCTGGCTCGCTGGCACCACCCGCCCCCCCCCCCCCCCCCCCCCCCCCCACCGTGCTACTGTTTTTTGAGACGGGGTTGCATGTAGCTCAGGCTGGCTTTCAGCTTGTGATGCAGCCAGGAAGATCAGGTTGTGGGTGGGTACATGTGTCTGTGTGTGTCAGAGGACAACTCTGGAGACTGTTCTCTTCCCTTCGCCTTCACCCTTCTTAGACTCCAGGAATCGACTCAGGTCACCAAGCTTGCAGGGCAAGCACTTTAGCAGCTAACCTGTCTCGCTGCCTCAGCCCTGACCTCCTTATGATCATCCSGCCTTCAGCCTCCTGGGCACTAGAATTACAGGCACGCGCCATCATGCCTGCATTATGTGATGCTGGGGTCGAGGCCAGTGTCTTGCCTGGCAGGCAACCATTCTACCAAGTGAAGTACTCGCAGCCCATTGCAGACCTCTCAAGACCTCTGAGCTCAGCACACGTAGCACGTGCCTTCCTCCAGGGCACATGGGGGAGGGACAGGCTCGGTGAGGAGGTTAAATGCCTACAGGGGCAGTGACTAAGTGGGGCTAGACCTCTGCAAGTCTCTCCACAGGCCCCTTGGCCTGACACAGGGTCAAGGACAAAGGCCTCTCAGACAGAAGGACTACAAAGGGGCCTTGGGGCAGGCAACTGCGTGCTGCTTCCCCATCCGTGCTGTGGGCTGGTGACACACATGTCCCGGAGTGAGACTGCGCTGGTTGACCCTTGCATTTGTGATTCTGCAACCTGAGTCTCTGCAGTACCTCTTTCAGGCCGGGAAGCCACGTGGGAAAGGACGGGCAGCAGAGCACCCCCATGTGCGTCTCAGACTTCCTCTGGCCGCTTTCCTGGGATCCCAGATCAGCCCACTGCCGGGATCAGTGGCTCCCAGTGGCTCCCCCCAACACCACAGCCCTGTCTAGGCTGTTTCCTATTTTTACTCCTTAGGGACATGATACAGCTTCTAGCATTTGAGGGTGATGCTTCTTCCCAGGTGTCTCCCCTGAGAAACAGGGTTGAGCAGCAAACACCCAGAGTATGAGTGGTGCCTTGCCGTGTGCCCCTCGGCGAGGGTCACCATGTCCTCAACCTTCAGTGTTGGGACTGTACACTGGGGGTGGCAAGAGGGCCTAGATTCTGGGTCAGGCTGGAGGTTATCTGTCCCCTATGTGTCTCTCACGGCATGTGGCACAGGATCCTGAGGGCAGTAAAGGCACCAGCCACTTACAACTTGCTCCTGGGGTGGACTAAGGTATCACTTAGGAACTCAACTGTCTCTGCAAAGTGAGGTGGGTTCTATGGAAAATGGTTTCTTGGCTGTCTAGGTCTATTCTGCCACTAATTGCAACAGAAGCTGGATGGAACTCTGAGGGCCCAAGGTCCCAGGTTCTAGGCCTGGGCTGCCCAGGGCATCCCTCGGCCTGAAAGAGAGCTCACTCTGTGGCCCTGACTCCCGTGTGTGAGGGGCTGGGCTGGCTGCCCTCCCAAGGCCCTTCCAGTTTGGACATTCCAAAACTCAATGAAAGAGCATGAGTGAGGGCCAATTCTGGGTGGGGCCCGTAATCCCTCTGCCCTCCAGGGACTTTGGGTAGGGAGGCCAGAAAAGGGTCACTGGCAGGGCGCCAGGCCTTGTGAGAGCCTGGAGAGCAGCCACTAAGGGATGGCGAGCAGGCAGCGGGGACAGAAGGCCGCTGGCTGCGGGGACTAAAGCGCGTGGGCAGGAAACACAATGCGATTCCCCTTGGCTCCGAGCCCTGCCCGGCATGCGGGCCGCATGCAGATCTGAGCCACGGGCGGGCGCATGCAGGAGGAGTAGGCAGAGAGCCAGTTTAGCTCCCGGCCTCTGGCTTGCCTGGCAGCTCAAAGAGCAGAGCTAGGGCACAGCACCGCCTCAGCTATTTCCAAGGACAGCCACGGTAGGCTGGAGAGATGGAGGGGCGATGAGYTGAGCTTATCAACCCAGGCAAGAGAGGCTTCCGGCCCCTCAACGCAGTGTGACCTCTGTGACTCTGGTCTCCATCAGACCCATCAGTCACTGGTCTGGAGACAAAGGCTGTGGTTCCACTGACAGGTCTGGCGTGTGTTCTGTCCCTACTCTGGACTGTCTGGAAGTTGGTACCACTCAGACTTCTGTGACATGAGATTCCTAGCCCAGGTGGTCAGGAGGAAGGAGAGTCCAGATACTCCTGGTAAGAGCTAAGCTGGGATCTGGCGCTGTGCATGGCAGGGAGGCTCCACCCTGTGGCTTACAGGTAAGACTCACGGGGAAGCCTAGAGCCCAGCATCCTGTCCCTCCTGAGGACTCACTCGGCCAGGCTGCATTAGTGTTTTCACTGGTCCTCACACTGGACCCCTTTGCCCACCCCACGAACCTCCCCACAGAAGCCCCGCCTCAGCCCCAGCCCCCACCCCCAGCCTCCTACCTCTCCAGGCTCATCCAAGATTGACATCCATCCCTTCTTGAAGTTGAGCAGGTCGGGCTAAAAGAAGACGAGAAGACAAACGGAGAAGTCAGACTCAGTCACAAAGCCAACTGGGCTGCTAGCAGAGAATGGGACGGGCATCCTGCCCTAGGCCTGTGACACTGAGGTCCTGGGAGAGCAACGGAGAGGGCAAAGGACCCAGGGAACCTAACTCACTTCCCCCCTCCCAAACCAAGCAGAACCAAGCAGACGCCCTGCCAGAGACAGCCTTGGACCTTTCCCCAGCATCTTCTGAGAGCCAAGAGGTGGGGCTGAGTCGCTGAAACACCCCCCTCCCCCGCAAGATGTCCAAGCTCCCCGGCCCCACCCAAGATGGGGAGAGGGGAGACAAAAGGAACTTTGCCTATAAAGAGAGCCCTGGGGAACCCAGAGGGTAGCCTCGAGAAACAGCCTAGCAAATGTCCAAGTCCTCTTCGCTAAGATCTAGGTGGAACACACGGAACACACCCTGCTCTATCCAGGCCACCACTCCTTCCCTTCCCTCATCTCCTGACCCTGAAAGGGTGAGTCAGGCCCAGGCTAGGGTCAGATATTCTAGGGCCTCTTTCCTCCATGTCCCCTCAGACAGGCCATAGCACCCTGGGAAGCCCTACCTGGCAGGTCCTCCCCAGAGAGGCACAGCCCTGAAGTCTGGGAGCCCCCAGCTGCAGCATGCTCCACAGGGAGGCTGAGCTACACGCAGGGGCTCAGGCTGGCATTTTCCCGACCTGCTCATCCGGAGGGTGTCATCCCCCAGACCCTCTCTGACCACTATCCTCTCCTATCTGGGTCTCTCATCCTTTAGTAGCCTCAGCTTCTGCCCACTGGCAGGGAGAAGAACAGGGCAGGCCAAACAGGCTGGCAGGGAAGAGGTGGCCACCTGTTGCCATGGCTCTGAGCCCACCTATCRGAGTGTGCATCAAGTGAGCCTCACCAGGCAAAGGTGTCTGGTTGCATGAGAGTCAGTGGGCCAGTGCAGCAGGGTGGCAGTGGCAGCTGGGAACCAGAGCCACCTGACCTGGCCACCTCTGTGGGCCCACTCAGAGTAAGTGTGCAGGAAGCACCCCCCCCCCCAGCAGAAGTACCTAGAACCATCCGGAACCATCTGGCACCATAGCTGGGGCTCCCTCATCCTGTATACCTGTCTGAGGGAGGAGGTGGGCTGTGCTCCAAGCCCGGAAACCCTGGGGCTGTGTTCGTCCTGTTTGCTTTCTCTTCTGTCAGACCRTCTCCCGTCTGTGACAAGGCAACCCAGGATGATCCCCCAGCTAAGACTGAGGACAGTGACCACCCAGGTCTGGCCCCACGTCCCTTCATCACGGTCCTCCCACAGACACAGCCTCAGGACCTGGAGGAGGGACCTAACCACCACAGGTCTCAGGAGAGGCTGGGTAGGAGTTTTTTTTTTTTTTTTTTTTTTTACCTCCTTCGTATACATTCCTGTGCTTTGGGGCAGATCCCCTGATCCCACACTGACTCCAAACAGCCAAAAGCTGGCACCATGGGGCTAATCCAAAGGAGGGGGCCGCCAGGCACAGTGACAGACAGGGACATAGAATACTGCATACAAAGTGTAYACAACAGCAATTACATCTCCCTACGTGACATGTGTGGCCCGCTCCAGGCTCTGGGTCATACGTGGCAAAAGACCATGGGTTCTGCCCCAGCCTCAGTCTTCCAAGGGGACAGAATGTACCACAGACAGAGCAGCCGGGTGACTCAAGACAAGTAACAACAAAGGCATGTCAGGTGTGGTGTGATCCAGCCGACTTCGAGGAGAGAAGACCAGCGGAGTGGGTGTTCAGTCCTTCTGGGAGGAGAACCCATGGCAGGGCTAAAAGCTCTCACAGGAGCTGGGGAGGCGGTTCTGTCAGGGAGTCGTGTGCCGCACGGGCACGAAGACCTGCGTTTGGCCCTCTAGCACCCAGATACAAAGCTGGGCTCCATGGCACACACCGATAATCCTAGTGAGGAAACAGACACAGGAGCCCTTGGGCTTGCTGTCGGCCGACCTAAACCGGAAAGCTCTGGATGCACTCACTGAGAGACCCTGTCTTTAAAACTGTAGCGAGTTAATACTGGCTGCTCTTCCAGAGGTCCTGAGTTCAATTCCCAGCCACCACATGGTGCCTCACAGACATCTGTAATGGGATCCGATGCCCTCTTCTGGGGTGTCTGAAGACACTACAGTGTACCCATATACAGGAAATAAATGAATCTTTAAAAAGAAAATATGGTGAAGAGAAACATACCCAAAGCCAACCTCTAGCTTCCACCAGAAGTCTGCATCCACAGACAGACAGACAGACACAAGGACACACACACACACACACACACACTTGAAAAACCCCGCCCAGGCTGTATCCAGAAGGCCACCACCTCCCCAGCTCCTCAGGCTCAGAGACCCATTCTCCACCAGGAAGACCAGCGTGAGGAGCACCCTCCGCCCCAACCTGCACCACAGGTCATCCCTGCCTGTCATCCCAGCCCTAGCTACAGCCCCTTCTGAGCACGGACAGCCCAGGGGGACCCTCTCAGTGAGGTCATCATCGAATGCCTTACACTCTCCTGCCAGTCTACCTATTTATCCCACCACACTGTGCTCACAGATCCCCAACACACAAGGACACCTCCCTCCAAGTCCCTTACACCTGCCACGCCCTGGACATGAAATACTAGGTATCCTCCTCTGCTGACCAAGGYGAGTCCCTGTCATGCGTTCAGACCTGCTCAACTGCATCYCTGAGGCATCGTCTCAGAACTTACCCACTGGACCATCTGCCTTGCCTGCTGCCCTCCAGCCCCCTCCCCCACCCCTGCAGAGGCCCGTGGAATTACGACTGCGACCGCCATAAACACTTTCATTTTCCCTCCAGGTGGGCTGATGGAGTACAAGGCAGGGGCTCAGAGTCCCAAGCAGCCCCGAAGGCACCGGGTACTTAGCAGACCGTATACGAGCAGAACAAGTATATAATTTGATGCCCGGCAGTGGCTGAGGAATGAGGCTCCTTAACACAGTCTGGCCAGGCTAAGGGGGAATGAGAAAGGGCTCTGGATCCTAGGTCAACCATGATCCATTGGCTCCCTGAAGCCTTTCTTAAGGGTTTCAGGCCTGTGCCACTTGCTCTGTACAGAACACTACTGAGGTAGGAGTTCTGTGTGTGTGTGTGTGTGTGTGTGTGCATGACGGATGGCAGACGTGAACCGAGTGTGAAGGCTCAGAGGACCTGAAACAGGCCAAGCCTGATGGTGCCCAGGAGGCCCCGTGAGCATTGTGAACGGTGATCAGGAGCCACTCCCCTGCTTGAAACCATTCCTGAGCACCCACCGCTCACCTCACCGTCTGGTCCTTCCCCAGACCCTCCGCCACGCTTTCAGCATCTCCAATTTGCCCACTGGCCTTGATCTACACTACGCGCTCCTTCCTCCACATCCCATCACCATCTGACAGAGGACAACTCCCTCAGGAAGCCCTCCTCCCACCAGCAGGGATATCCCACCTCCTGGCCGCCCCTCACGCGGGATACAGGCACACGTGTGGTGCCTAGCAGACTCACCCTTGCTTGGCGTGTGCTTCCTGGGAGTGGCCACTGTGTACATTTCTTATCTCTCCCTAGAAAGCACACTGAGACTGACAGAGACATACATTTTGGCCTAACCAAGGCCAAACTCCATCACCAGGGCTATACCTCATTCCTTCACTCAGTTTCCCCAACTGTCCAGTGGGGATGGTCCGTCAGCTTTAAATCTGGTACTATGAAAGTACCCAGTTCAGCATCTGGTAGGCACCCACTGAGCCAGGCAAGCACCTCCCCCCCCACGCCAGGACACTACCTCAACCCCTCCCCCACATCCCTCTGCTCCCCAGCAGGGAAAGGGAGGCTGCTGACGCCAGGAAAGGCCAGTAGGGAGGTGGCAGGATGTGCGGAGGCCGAGGAAGTCCAGGCAGCAGAGCCAGGTCATCACACACACACACACACACACACACACACACACACACACACACGGCAGGGGCCACAGAGACCACGCCCCCAGCAGCACAGCCCACCCCTCACCAGGCCTACCCTCAGTAGAAGGCAGGCTTGCGCATGTGCATACACACCCTGTTCATCCTCCTCCCAACCCCATGAGGGCCACCAGACTCCCAGAGTCTGTCTGGGGCACTAGCCAGAAATAAAAAACTGCCCCACCCCTCCGTTCCAGAACTTCATGGCCAGGTGGTCAGACCGACCTGGAAACGAGACTGTTTCTTCTTTTACGTTCAGGACACCTCGCTAGCACCCCCTCCCCAAATCTCAATTCACTTGGCTGTGAAATGGGGGAGAATAGTGCTCTCAACTGTGAGATTCGACAGGAGGATCAGGGCACAGCCATTGATTGACGTGTCTTGGTAGAGCCGACCTCCGAGAGAAACCGAAACCTCTGACCCCGCCCAAGGCCCCAGCTCTTTACGCTGTGAGATCTCAGTTTCAGCTGCCCCAGAGCGGTCTCCCAACTACGGGGTGGGCGGGGCCGGATCCCCCCCAACCTCTGGCCAGAACCCACGGGCTGGACAACTATTCCAGTCCAGGTCAGGTCAGCGCGTCCCGTCCAAGGCCAGGAACACTTCTTCCCAGGCCCAAGCCAAGCAACTTGGAGGGACTCGGGCTTCCACCACGAGATCTGGTGGGCAGGGGAAAGTGTCGCCCTAGTCTGCAGTGACTAGTGCCCTCCACGGCACGGGCTCCGCGCGGGGAAGAGGGCAGGGGACCAAGGGGGCAAGTCTGGACTGAGCTGCCCGGGCACTCGGCTTCCAGCCTCGCCGGGTCCCAGCCGGGGCCACTCACCGTCATGGCGGCGCCCGGGGACGCTGCACCGGACACTCGGGCCGGGCTCCGCCGCGCACCCAGCCCGCCGCCCCTCTCGGCCGCCGGCCGCCGAAGCTCCAGCCCTTCCCTTCCCCGGAGCTGCTCCGGCCCCGTCCATCCGCCCATAAAACTTTTTTTTTTTCAAACTTCCTGGGAGGACCCGGGCGGACCAATGGACAGCTTGGAAGCTGGGGCAAACAGCGGCTGGGGTGGCGGGAGGACCAATGGGAGCGAGGGCCGGGTCGGGGGCGGGGCCTGTACGACGGGGCGGGCGGATGGGGCGGCGGGCAGGGCGGGCCGGGCTGTGGCCGGCGGTTCGCAGGAAGGAAGGGCCTGCGTGCAGGTGACTCCGCCGGAGACCGCGTAGGGGCGGGGCGGGCCGGTCGCACGGCCGAGACCGAGAGCCTGAGTGCTCCCGCCAGAGTGATGGCTGCATCTGGCCGAGGCGCCAATGTTGCAAGGCGAACGCAGTACAGCTCTCTACTAAAGACTCAGCGAGCCCCACTAGTTACCCGCGGAGTCGGCATTCGTACTCCCCCGAGATGGGAGCTCATTTGTTTCTATTGAGAACGCAGTGGTTCAAAGATTGGACTGTCTTACCTGGCCGAGGTCTCCTGGGGAGGGAGGATTGGGGAGGATGGGAAAAAAGGAGGGGAGAGAATTGTAGCAAGTAAAGCTACGCACCACATGAGTTCTGGACTGGTACATAAAGACATAAAACTTTCTCGAAGTTTCCCAGGAGGGACTTTTTGCTAAGAAGTGCTGGGTTCCCGGATGTGGGTGTACACCTGCTGCTCATGCTCCCAGCTCCCTTATCAATGTGTTGGATTTTCTTTGCCTGTGGTCCTGCGGGTGAGGAGGGACCATGTGGAATTAGTTGCTGACTGCCCGGGAAGCTTGGGTTAGCGTTAGCGTAAGCGAGAAACTTGAATATGCTCTGCCTGAATCTCACACTCAGCAAAATGAGTTGATGGGATCACCCATGCGTGCTAACCAAGTCAAGCAATTGAAACAACTTCTCTGTCTCTAGTTAGCTTAAGTGTAGACCAGCAAGCCTGGATTACTTGCAGTTTCAAGATACTTTGCCATCTTGATTTGGAGTGGCATTGCTTTTGCTGGGCATGCTGGTATTGGCTGAGGAGGAGGGAGAGGGGGGAGACAGGAGGATCAAGAGTTCCAATCCAGCATGAGCAACACATTCGATCTAGGCTAGCCTGAGCTACATTGCAAGACTCTATCAAACAAACAAAAACCATGGGGGTGGCCGGGCGTGGTGGCGCACGCCTGTAATCCCAGCACTTGGGGGACAGAGGCAGGAGGATCACCACAAAATGGTGACTGGAAGGCTAGACTGAGCATCATAGCCAGACCCTGTCTCAAAACTAAAGAAATAAATGTGTAATGGATACTATAATTACTATGGTACTCTGAATCTTTGCCCATTTCACAGATGAGGACTAAGAGGCCCAGCGAGCTGAGTTCTTTTCCTGGCATCTCTGTTGAAGTCCCCTAATTACAGTCCACAAGTCCACATGGTAAAGCTCATTTACTCCAGACACTGGCTGTGTGGGGTCCACATGCTTCCCCCCCCTTGCCGGGATCCCCCAGAGGTTGTCAGCCCTTAGAGAGTGAGTGAGACGAGGAAACCCCCAACCACCAGGGGCCTGAGCTTAGAAAGCACTAGCCCCCTGGCTCYGTCCACTGAGGTTTACCTGGTAACCTCYACCCAGGGACTGCGGTGCTGGTGATGAGCTCAATACACTGGATTTTGCCAAGTCAGAATCCTTTATAGCCTGCCTAGGACTGTGCTAATTTTTGTACATGGCTCTTCCATATGAAGGACACAGTGCTGGACTTCTAGAATCCCCTGTAAAGGCAGACCTTTGGACTCTTAGACTACTGTATATGGAACAGTTCCCTTTCTGCCTTCTGTATATACATGCATACACACGCACACACAGACACAGACACACACACACAAACACACACACGCACACACGCGCACACACGGAAGGAGAGGGAGGCAGTTTTCTCTCTCCTGCTACCCTGTAAAAAGATGCCTGGGGCTGGGCAGTGGTGGTGCACGCCTTTAATCCTAACACTTGGGGGGAGGCAGAGGCAGGTGGAATTCTAAGTTCAAGGTCAGCCTGGTCTCCATAGTGAGTTCCAGGACAGCCAGGGCTACACAGAGAAACCCTGTCTCAAAAACAAAACAAAAAGAAAAAGAAAAAAAGAAGCCTGGAAAATTCTCTTCACCCTTCAAGCCTCAGTCTAAACATGTTCCAACCAAACTTAGAAACTCACTTCACAGTGCTCCCATTCCTCACCTAGTGATCCCTTCATCCAAGTACCTTGCCCAGGAGGCCTAGGGGCATATTTACATGCCACAGCCTAGCAAACACAAAGATCTGGGYTCCACCCCAACACTGGGGGAAACAAATCTTTGCTCTGTACCCTCTGCAWCTGACCCAGCATCCCRTGCTCCCTGCACCCGATTCCTTGCCCAGTGCTCCATCGTGAGTTCCAGGCCCATCCCCTTGCCTGACCGTATGGTCCAAGAGCAGACAGCCAGGTATGGGCAGAGATAGAATTCCAGGCAGCTTTCTGGCCCCTTAGCAATCCTCAGGGAGGCCCCAGGTCTCTGGTTCTTACAATCCTAGTCCCCAGATAAAAATATTGCCCCCAGACTCACCCAGCCTCAGAGGCCACAGTCTGGTAGGGAACACGATGGGTAATTGGGCCAGAGGACTATGGGAAGTCAGGGTCACAAGGGTGGGTTTGTAACTATTTGAAGCTCAGACTGGCCAGAGCAGGCCAGAGCATCTCAGATAGATCCATGTGTGACATGGAACAAGAGGTCAGTGTGTGGACAACATGAATCTAATTGTCCTTGAGATGAGGACCAAACAGAGTCAGGCACACCCTGCATGGGACAGGGGGCTGGGAGTGCAATAGTATACAATAACTGCCGGTGGTCTGCGGCGTGTGCACGACAGCCCCACACTTCCCTCACACCTCTSTCCACCGAGGCCTTCCCTGCCACTCCTCCCAGGCCTGCTGTGTGTTGGTGACCTTTAGTTAATCTAATAAGRCAAATCCTGYCCATGGCTTGAAGGACCACTGCACCCAGTTAGCCATGTCTGCTTGGCTGTCATGGGTACCTCTGCCCACAGAGAAGAACAGGGCAGAATCCACGACATAGATGGGAAACATCGGGGACAGCACCCCCTCCACGCCCCCCACAGCCTCTGGCCATCCTGAGCTTCTTCCCTTTAATCCTAGGCAGCTCTGTGAACCATCCCAGCTAACAGAAGTGACATTCCTGCTCCGACATCCTTTGTGACGCTCTCACTGGGGACTGTGCGAAACCAGCCTGGTGACATCCTGTTAGCTCATTTCTGTGAGCCCCAGTGCCCACTTTGTAAAAATYGGTGTCTGCCCCCAAGGGCCCTGCAGTGTCACAGCCCAGCACCAACAAGACAGTCCAGGAAGCATCCAGTCACTGACACAACTGACCCCCTCCCCCAAAGCCTTGGTTGCTTCTTGCCTGCTGTGAAGGGGCAGGAGAGGACAAGTCATAGCTGTCTCCTTCCCTTGCCCTGGAGGAAGCCCCCACCAGAGGCCCCAGTGTTTACAGGCCTCTCTGGGCAGGAGACGGGTTACGTAAGGCCAGATGTTTGTGAAACTGGCCCAGGCCCAAGTCTGAGACACACTCTGTAATCTCAGAGCCCCTTTAGGCCCTCCTCCTCCTCCTCCTCCCCTGCCCCCACCTGGCTCACTGGCCCAGGCTAGTAGTTACTGACTGCACATTACCCCAAACATCCTTCATCCTAAAAGCTTGCAGGATCTGTGCCTTGCACAGAGGCAGAAAAGACCGTCCTCCAGGGCCTGCCAGAACGTCCTCTCCCTCCATGAGGTTCCCCCGCTCCTCCCTCTTAACCCCACTTCTCTCTTGGCTAGCCCCAGCCTCTTCTCCCGCTTCCCTTCTCTTTCCACCCTCACCCCTCCAACCCCTTCAGGAGCCAGCCTACCCTTTGCCACCTGAGGACCCCCAGAGACAGCAGGTACGGATTGAACAGCGCGGGCCGGTCCCCGGGCATCCGCCATGAAGTCACCAGACGGCCCTTGAGTGGGCTCCCAGCCTTGCCCTCTGCTGGCCTCTTGTCTGCCTGTCAAACAGGGTCCGGTGTTGGCTGTAGGTCCCTTTGGTGGGATGGGG
>BDUI01000145.1:51704-65648 GCA_002335545.1 Apodemus speciosus
TTTCTTTCTTTCTTTCTTTCTTTCTTTCTTTTTAAAATGACCCAGTGATTTTCCTTAGGCCAGCAGCTTTCAGGAACACGGGTGGGTACTGTACCAGTGGCTATACCACCTAAGAAAATGTCTCCCTCCTTCACCATTACTATCCTGTAGCCTGTAGATCCTCAGGGAGGGGTGGTTTCATGACAAGATGTCAGGCCCAATCTCGCACTGCTCTGTAATCATAGTTGCTGAGTTGTAAAGTTCAGTGGCCATGTCATGTCCTGAAGACGGCGTTCCAGCACACTCCACCCTCTGACTTTGTTTCTGTCACCTTTTCTACAGTTTTTCTTGAACCTTTGGGTTTATATACATGACCATTTATGACTTCATTCGACAGTCACTTGTTCTCAGCACTTGGGTCAGTTATGAATGCCTGCAGATGCATGTCTCCACTGCAGAAATCATCTGTTTCCTCTGTTAATGCAGGTACTTACTGCAGCTGTGTGGGACAGGCTTTGGAAAATGAATACATTTCAATTGCGAATTAATACACTAGCCTTTTACTTTTAAATAAGTGGGGATAGCCATCCTATCTTAGACCTTCTAATTACTGTCACTGTTTCAAATGAGACCCAGTGCTCTTCTAGAGGCCCCGAGTTCAATTCCCAGCAAGCACATGGTGGCCCACAGCCATCTGTAATGGGATCAGATGCCCTCTTCTGGTGTGTCTGAAGAGAGCGACAAGTGTACTCACATACTCAAATGGGACCCAGACCTATGGCTTTAGAATCAGACATAGTTTTCACTAGTTCTTAGTTACTTGTAACTAGGAGATACCTAAAGACTCATCTCTCAATCTGGCTGGTTTAGATGATAAACTTTGAAGTGAGACAGACTTGTGTTTGAATATTAATCGTACATGAGTCTCAGGATAATTGGATTGTTGTTCAACATTTTAAACCCTCTTCAGTAAGGATAACAGTATTAATATTTGTTTGATAGAGTTAATACTATTCGTTCTCGGTGAAAGGAAATTGTCTTTACTCTTGCATATGCATACCTTTTTTGGTTTTGGTATCCATGCACTAGTCTAGAAATTTAAAGTATTTCTAGAATTTTGCTTTCCTCATTCTTATAATTCTCTGTAGATGTCTCAAAAGCAATTCTGAAAGGTGTCTCTTTCTTTTTATTGTCAGGTCTTCCTGCTTGGGGCTGACAGTGATTTTATACTCCATTCTTTAAAAAAAAAAAGGTAGAGCTCCAAATATCTTTATGTAAGCCTTCTATTTATCTTTATCTGTATCTCAGGGCTTTATATAAAGGTTTCATTTAAAAGGATTTACTTTTTGTTTGTTTATTTTTTATTTGATTGTGGGTTTTTGTTTTTTGTTTTTTGTTTTTTGTTCAGAAACAGGTCTAATAGAACTCTATGTTCTTGAACTCTAAATGTGCTCGCTATTAGCCCAGGCCTTGAATAAGATCTTGATCTTGTTTCAGTCAGTGCTGGGATTACAGTGTGYTACTCTGTCTGGCCAAGAGGATTCACTTTTCAGGTATAGTTTGATATATGATATTAAATTAAGGAAAAAAGAATATATCTTCTTAGAAAAAGTTTATACAGCAAGTCACTTAAAAAGTTATTTCATTGGGCTGGAGAGATGGCTCAGCAGTTAAGAGTACTGACTGCTCTTCCAGAGGTCCTGAGTTCAGATCCAGAAAATATTGTGGCAGATATATTGTCTATAGGGACACAGCCATTTTACTCCCGTGTGGCACTGAAACAGGGTATACAGGTTTTTAGTTTTGTAGAAAGGCTGTCTTGAGGGAGAACTGAGTGGGGACTCTTGGACTTGACTAGTCAGTCTTCTCTGGGAGTTGCTTTTGCCCTCTGCTTTTCTCCCAGGAAGCTTCAGGCTTTCCAGCAGTGACTCATTAACCAGCCACTGCCCTCGGGAGAGGGAGAAGGGGGGCGGCAAGTGAGCCGGAGGTCAGGCCCTGATTCAGTGCATCTTTCCACAAGCCGCCGGGTCGGACTGCCTTTCCCTTCAGCTTCCCTTTCTTACCCTGAGCTATCACCAACATTTCCCTAGAGGACCGCCTTCTGATAAGTTTTGCTATTTTTGTTTGTTTGTTTGTTTGTTTTGGTTTTTTGAGACAGGGTTTCTCTGTATAGCCCCGGCTGTCCTGGAGCTCACTCTGTAGACCAGGCTGGCCTCAAACTCAGAAATCCGCCTGCCTCTGCCCTCCCAAGTGCTGGGATTACAGGAGTGTGCCACCACCGCCCTGCTTTTTTTTTTTTTTTTGGCTGTAACTACTTTAAAAAATATTATTTTATGTGTATGGGTAACTTTGTCTGCATATATATCTGTGGATCATGTGTGTGCCTGGTACCTATAGAGACCAGAAGAGAGCATCAGATTTTCTAGAACTAGAGTAATACAGTTGTGAGCTGCCATGTGGGTGCTGAGAACTCAACCTAGGTTCTCTGGAAAAGCAACCAGTGCTCTCAACCACCGAGCCATCTTTCCAGTCCTCGAGTTCTTATTTTATAAAGCTATGTGTTTGTGACTTAAAAAGATGATACTGAGAAGATGGATGTGTAGGTTCCTCTGCGCTGTTGGTAGTGTACTAACATTTCTTCAGTTATTCCGTGATGTCTCTAAAGCAGTAGAGAATAGTGTGTGTGTGTGTGTGTGTGGGGGGGGGGATGGTAGGCTCCTTAAAAGACTAGCTTGTGTAAACATGAACCTCAGGTTTTTGTTATTTTTTTCTTTTAATTTTTTAATCTGTTTTTTATTTTAAAGACTGGGCTTTTCTGTGTAACCCTGGCTGTCCTGGAATTTACTCTGTTGGCCAAGCTGGCCTTGAACTCACAGAGGTCAGCCTGCCTCTGCCTCCCAAGGCTGAGATTAAAGACATATACCACCACTGCCTAGCTAGATTCCTTGAATTTTAAAACAGCCACATGCAGTGTCTTCTGGTCTTCACTCTGCCACTTGCTATCCCGGCATACTAAAGCTCCTATGACTGTAGTTAATAGTGCTACGGCCCTGTACTAACCACTTGCCGTGCTTTGTGTTTTAATCTGCACATTAACTCGATGAGGTAAATACTGTGGTCGTCTCTATTTTAGACAAAACTTGAAAATAAAAAAGGTTAAATAACTTGTCTAAGATCACCTGGCTAGTAAATGTTGGAACCAGCAATTTGGATCTAGGGGTCATTTGTGTCTGGCCCTAGAGCTGTTCCTCTATATAAAGCATTCCATCTAAACTTACAGGCCTGCCTGGCAGGGCGAGAGCTTGGGGAAGGGCACAAGTATAATAGGAAGCAAAAGGGGAGCCAGGCTATAGAGGCCTTGAATGGTGCTTACTTATATTAGAGTCACCCCAGTTCTGGGGTACCTCTGGGGAATTTCTCTATCATTTTCATTGCTGAGGATGGAACCAAAAACCTCACATATGCTAGGCAGTGTTCACCCACTGGGTGAYACCATAGCCTCTTCCCTGTCATTTCTTTAAACTGTAACAAAAGGATAATATACATTAGAACTTATAACACTGACATTTTAAAAAAAGATTTATTTTGTGTATATGAGTACACTGTAGCTGTCTTCAGAAACGCCAGAAGAGGGCATTGGATCCCACTACAGATGGTTGTGAGCCACTATGGTTGCTGGGAATTGAACTCAGGACCTCTGGAAGAGCAGTCAATGCTCTTAACCATTAAGCCWTCTCTCCATCTAAACACTGACATTTTAAACAAGAATAATAAAATGAATGCCAAAATGCTGCAGCCTACTAGCTACAATGGGAGATGGAGTATTACCAGACCCTTTTGAACAAATGTGTGCTTCTAATTTACCATCACTCTCCAACTTCTGTCAGAACTC
The DNA here is from genome assembly GCA_002335545.1 of Apodemus speciosus. Lineage (NCBI taxonomy): Eukaryota > Metazoa > Chordata > Mammalia > Rodentia > Muridae > Apodemus > Apodemus speciosus. The sequence continues at coordinate 55,576 of BDUI01000145.1, forward strand.
ACTCCTGTACTGTGAATTTCACAACTCCTTTCTTTACCTCCCCACCCTTCCCCCTTTTGTTGGGGTAATGAGGGGCTTATAGAACCAGGCAGGAGCCAAGTGATCTTTCTTGGCTAAGAAGAAAGAGAAGTGGAGAAACTAGCCAGACTTCCTGGCTAGCCTATAAGTTAGTTGGCCTAGAATTGTAAGGACTTGGCAGGGAAATCCCAGAGGATATTTCAAGTCTCCTATGGCTGTTCAGCTGGAACCTGTTACCGTGTGCTTAGAGCAGGGCAAGGTGAAGAGATACAGTATCAATTCTGTCTTTGCTGTGAAGTTTCAGGGCTCACAATACCGAATGGAGCTGCAGAGATCGGGTAGGGAGTTTAGTAGGCCTTTTTTTGAGGCAGGGTTTCTCTGTAGTCCTGGTTGTCCTGGAACTCACTCTGTTTGTTTGTTTTGTTTTTCGAGACAGGATTTCTCTGTGTAGCCCTGGCTGTCCTGGAACTCACTCTGTTGACCAGGCTGGCCTCGAACTCAGAAATCCACCTGCCTCTGCCTCCCGAGTGCTGAAGTGCTGGGATTAAAGGCGTGCGCCACCGCGGCCTTTTATTTTCATCCAATGCAATTTTAGGATGTGCTGGTCTTTAATTATTTTTGCCATTTCTTTTCATAAAATGTGAGCATTTGTATTTGTGGTAGTCCTTTGAATATGAGCCTTCCTTTCTGCTAATAGCAGTTGCTAAGTACAGCCTACAGAGGGATGGCGAGAACAGGCCGTAGGTSTGAGAGAAGCAATGTGTCTGCAGTGTTGGTTATGGCTCTCACCAACACCTCATCCCCCCTGCTCAGCACACACATTCTTTTAGTAGCCAGAGTTGYGTTTGGAAAGCTGCCATATAAATGTAGTTCAGTGGAGCAGATTTAATGAGCTTTGGTAAGCTAGGGACTATGGCTGATCGWRGAGAGGGAAGGAGGGTATGCCCTTAAGGAGTTGTCCTTCTAGATCAAAGATAAGACTTTCACGAAAATATATATAAACCATTTCTTGATCTTTGTACTTGGTTATTATAATTTTTAAACAATTTAAAAACCATGTGTTTGTGTGTGTCGTAGAACAGCTGTTGGGAGTGAGTTCTTGTCCACCATGTGGATCCTAGGTCTTCAAACCAGATCATGCTTATCTGCTGAGCCATCTTGTCTTTTTGTACAGGTTTATTAGAAATAAATACAACCATAAAAACATATAGTGTAGGAAGTCCCCAAGTGATTGTCCCCAATAATCCACTACTGTTACTGGTTTAATATTGGCAGGATTGAGACTTGAGGTGTCCCTATAAAGTAAAAGCTGAGAGAGGGACTGGTGGGAAAAAGGTGGTCATACTGAAGGTACCATCCCCTGTTCCAGGAGAAACATCTCCAACTTCTTTAGCACTGGTAACCCATCTTCTGCTGGGACACTGGTGACAGAAACCAGCCTTTGTGAAGCATCCACTAGCACCTTCTGTGCTGGAAGTCAGTGTNAAATCTGCCTGCCTCTGCCTCCCAGAGTGCTGGGATTACAGGTGTGCGCCACCACCGCCCGGCTCAATGTTGATTTCTTTCTTTCTTTTTCTTAGTACAAATACAGTTTTTATTGTCTGAATTTTTTTGACATCTCCACCTTCCCATTGGGTTTTGTTGGTGTCTTAGTTAGGGTGCAATGCTGGTTTCTTAACTCCACCCTCTGCATATGTTCTGTGTTATGTGTGGCTAACACCAGAGGCACCTGGGCAAAGGGTCCAGCAGCCACTACAGCTGCCATCCCGGCAGATCTACCATTATTTCAAAATAAAAAGAAGGAAAATACCATCCAGAGGCTCCCTGCTGGATTTGGAATGAGACTCTGGCTGTGCAGGAATTGTCTCCTTCCCTTCTCCACAAGCCCCGCCCCCCAAGGCCCAGTACCCACTCTTTGAGGTCCTCCAACACAACCTTACAACCCCAGGGCTGTTTCTCTCCTGATGCCTGCCTGAAGCACCCTTCCATCCTTGCCTAACTAGTTCCTTCTAGGACTCAGGCTCCTTGCCCAGGGGCTGCCTTCCATGCCCTTCCTCATAACTGTTTCCTTGATTACCTGCCCTGGCAGCTCTGTGCAGAAGGGCCTTGCATTCCCATGGTACCTCTGGGACTTGCAGAGGTGTACAGCACACAGTTGGGTTGCAGCACACAGCAGAGATGCAGCACACAGCAGGGATGCAGCACACAGTAGGGATGCAGCACACACAATGCTCCCACCTCGGTTCCGGTTCGGCCTCTCCTCCAGTTCCCTTACCTTTTGGGCCACATACTGGGGCGATCTGTCTCCTGCCACCCCACCCATTAAGATCCTCTAGGAGCCTGACTCTCACAGGATGAGGCCTCGATATGGGGCAGGTACACAGTTGTGCCTGGGCAATCTGTGTCCTGCGCCCCACTCACCCCCCACTCCCAGTGAGCCGTGCCAACTGGGATGTGCCTAGTTAGCCCCTGACTGCAATGCAGCAAGTGGCCACCAGGTGGACAGTGGCCACAGATCATGGCTAAGTAGGTCACAGAGAGGATACCCCCCACTTTCAAGGGCAATAAAGCAAAACCCGGCTGTGAGGGCCTGGTTGTAATCCCAGCATGGAGACAGGAGGATCAGGAATTCCAGACTAGCCTCAGCTACATATAGTCCAAAGCTCACTTGGGCCAGGTCACAGGCATGCACCCCCACACCCAGGTCCTGTGTGGGATCCCGTCCCCAGGAGTCACATCAGGGGGCAGCTTGCCCGACACCGAGTGGCCTCTTGGTTGCTGCAGTATCTGCAAAGCTCTCCAGCCTCAGGGAGCCTTTCCCTGTAGGCCAAGTGTGGTGTGAGGGAGCACTGTGAGTAGCCTGTTGCGGAGCAACCTCTCACCCTGGAATTCAGCATCAGCACCAGCATCAGCTACAGACTGAACAAGATGTCACTAAGTGGCTGCCACGAGGTTACCTGTCTTCTAATCCTCCTGTCTCACTGCATTCTGACTGTATTCTGCCCAAACCATGCTTAGAGAAAGAAGAGACTCCCAACTGCTTGGCGAGGCTGAGGCAGAGCCCACGCCCACAGTGTCCCCCTACCCACATTTAAACTGCAGCTGCCGGTGGCTCACAGTCCTGCCTCCCTGGCCTGCTCTCCTTGGTCCGCACAGCCATCCTGTCCTGTGCCAGCCCTGTACCCACGCCTTCCCTCATTCCTGTATGTTCTCTTGCTCTGTCCTGGGTCACTACAGCTGGCTCCTGTCTGTCCGCCTTGCTGGATGGCGAGCTTTCTAGGACTAGGGTCCATGCTAACCCCTGAGACCCCAGAGCATCACGACCCAAACTCCTGCATACTGATGAGTCTCCTGCAGGGACCAGGAAAAGCCAGGRCTGCCATCAGGGAAGGAGGAGGGAGGGAGCAGACAGCCTAGCCCCAACTCCTAACCACACTGAAGAAAGATGCCAGAATATGGTGCCCACCATACTGGGCTCACACCCCAGCAAGATGCTGGCCAACCTCGCCAACCTCTCTAGATTTGGCACAACAGAGGTCCCCATTCCTCTCTCTCAGATCGGCACCTCAGCTGCCTCTGGGGACTCTCCCCTCCTCCTAGCTCAGCCATGAGGTTTGCACAGGAGGCCAGACTTGGCCATCATCGAGATGACACACAGTGGTCCCTGTGTGAGCTCTTCCCGAGACTTGAACTGTAGTCACAGGAAAGACACACCCTTTTCCTGTGGGACACAGACAGGCCCTTCTGGTGTACATCAAGCTATCATTGAAGAATTGTTTAGTGAAGAATAGAGCCCCTTCAGAACACCTGGGCCCAGCCATACCTGAAGTCCCTCCTGATCATTCTATTTATACCAGGTATTCCATTTGTGATTGGCCGGCTTCAGACTCTGAGAACTTAAGAGGCTCCAACCTTTCAAGAGAGGTCAATCAATATGGCACATGGTGCAAGAACTTCTATTATTAAGAGTCAAGCCCTTAGCCGGGCAGTGGTGGCGCACACCTGTAATCCCAGCACTTGGGAGGCAGAGGCAGGCGGATTTCTGAGTTCGAGGCCAGCCTGGTCTACAGAGTGAGTTCCAGGACAGCCAGGGCTACACAGAGAAACCCTGTCTCGAAAAACCAAAAAAAAAAAAAAAAAAAAAAAAAAAAAAAAAAAAAAAAAAAAAAAAAAGAGTCAAGCCCTTGGCTGGGCGGTGGTAGTGGCACACACCTTTAATCCCAGCACTCAGGAGGCAGAGACAGGGAGGATCTCTGAAAGTTTGAGGCCAGCCTGGTTTACAGAGAGAGTTCCAGAGTTCCAGGACAGATAGGACAACCCAGAGAAACCTTGTCTCAAAAAACAAAACAAGCCGGGCAGTGGCGGTGCACACCTTTAGTCCCAGCACTTGGGAGGCAGAGGCAGGAGGATTTCTGAGTTCAAGGACAGCCTGGTCTACAGAGCAAGTTCCAGGACAGCCAGGACTACATAACTACATAGAGAAACCCCGTCTCGAAAATCCAAAAAAACAAAACAAAACAATATAAAACAAACAAACAAAAAAAGATCTGAGCCCTCAAGGCTGAAGAGACGGCTCACTGTTGAGAGCACTGGTTGTGCTCCAGAAGCCATGGGTTCAATTCCAGCACCCACTTGTAAGTTCACAACTCTTTGCAACTCCTGTTTCAGGGTCCAACACCCTCACACAGACCCTCACACAGACACACATGCAGTCTAAACACCAATGCACATAAAATAAAAATAATTAAATTTTAAAAATGTGGTCCCTCCAAGGAAGACGGGGGCCCTTGGCCATCACCACTTCATGGCAATGAGACAAATCTAGAAGGACTCACTCTCTTTCCTCTGGCTTGCTGTGTCTCCTCTGGCTGGGGACCTGGTGGCCTTTCGAGCACTGTCAGCTCTCAGCCCCTCTTGAGGCCTCCTTGGGATCATCTCTGTGAGTGTGTTCCTGTTGGGGACCACCCCTGGCCTCTCAGCAGTGTCCCAATCCTGCTGGAGAGAAGAGTGTTTGTTGGCAAGAAGAGGGCCCTGGGTCTGTACTCCCAGCACGAAGGGCAGAGTAATAGGATTTTAAGGACACCTGCTGCCTGTGTGAGGCTCTCAGCCACAGTGGGCCATCAGTCAGTCTTGAGGAGACACAGGCATTTGGCCAAGTGATGGGCTAAAGTCACACAGATGGAAGAAATAGGTTCGAATCCTAGGCCTACCACTTCCCAGCTGTGTGGTCTCAAGCAGAATGCTTCCAATCTCTGGGCCTCAGCTCCTAACAGGGCCACAGCAGTCTCTAGCTTCGAGGGTGCTGGAGAACCTTTCTTGGGCTCAGGGCCCCTGAGACCTTTGCCTGGCACCTGCCATCTGTGTGAACAGGCTAGGCTGTTTCTTTTCTGTCATTTCCTTTTGGGTGGGGTGGGGATGTCTCATGGGACAGGTCTGAGTGTGCAAAGGGACAGCCTCTAGGCTCCTGGCTCCTGCCAGCCCCTGCCAGCCCCCAAGTCCACCTTTGGAAGTGAACGCTAGGACTAGTTATGGACTCAGAAGCACGTGGCCAGGGCAGAGCTGGGGCCAGTCTCCTGCTTGCTCAGGACACCAGGCCTGCTTCTCAGCCCTGAGGCCTGAGCCAGCTGGTGACTCAACCGAAGTCCCTATGGACTGAGCCCCACCCCCAGCCCCTCCCTGAGCTAGCCCAGCAGCCCYGCCCTCCCAGCAGGGAAGGCAATGGGTAAATTTGGCCTAGCCTAGCCTTTCTGCTGTGAAAAGCTCAGCCCTCCTCTGGAGGTTTAGAGCCCCTCCTGTTATCAGGGCTGAGGACACTAGGTGACCCTGTTCTTGCTTCCAGACCCCTGCCCTCAGCTCACCACAGAAGAGGAATTGCTGGTATCATGAGGGGTATCGCTGTCTTGGCTGGAGCTGGTGTTGGCGTTGGGGTCCTCGACTTCGTGGTTGGCGTTGGTGCAGTTACTACAGGCCAGGCCCTCCAGATAGGGGATCCCCTTGGAGTCCTGGGGCCCGTTCCTTGGGGCAGCTGCAGGGCCCTCTGCAGGGAGAACTGTTGTCGGGGAGCAGACCCTGGAAGAGGAGAGGGATCAATGACTCCCCCCAGCCAGGAAGGTAAGAGTCAAGGACTGAGCCCTGCCCACCCAGRTACAYGTGGGTGTGTTCACACCAAGCCAGGGTGYGAACTGTTCTGCAGCTGCTGAACCAGAAGTCAGTGCTGAGGGAATCTGGGCTGGGCTGAATATCGGCCACCTCCTAGACCCGTGGCACCCTCCCATGGGAGTGGGCAGCTGTGGGGACACTAAGGCTGTTAAGCCCTGTGAGGTGAAGCAAGCTTTGAGAGCAGGCGTGGTGGGAATAGATAAGTGCACTTTACGAAGTCCTGCGGCCCTGGCTCAAGAGGCTTGCAGCTCACAGTATCCGGAAGTGACCCACACTCAGCCCTATAAGCTGGTAAGGAAGGCTGGAGAGGTGGCTCCGCTGCTAAGGGCTGGGCCCCCAAATCCAAAATCTAAAACAGGCAGGAGTGAGGAGTAAAGGAGATCTACTGTTAAGGGGGAGGAAGGAACATTCTACACACACCCATGTGTGTACACCCTCATGTCTAAACSGCATGACGACACGGGTTTGCAAATCAAATGCTCTGACAAGTCTTGCATCAAAGATTCCACTAATGAATGTATCCCCAGATTTCCTAAAACACATTGACCGCCAAATCCTCCCTTTTCTCTTAAAAAAATGTCCAACTGAGGTGAAGGCCTGCTCTCACACAATGAGGATTTGGTATAGCCTCTCTCTTCTTTTTAAGTTTTATGTCTGACATATGGGAAATCAAACCCAGGATCTTAGGCACACGGCCTGTCATTGAGCTAAAGTCTCAGCCCCYCTTATTTTACAAACAGGAAAAGTAAGGCACACAGAGATGCAGTCGCATGGCRAAGGTCCCACGGCCCATCACAGCCGATGTGAACTCAGGATCTGGCTCTCTGGATCCTCGAGCCACGGCCTCCCAAAGTCTCATGACCCCAGTAGGGGACCTGAGACCAGCTTAGGCCTGGACTGGAAGGAATCTCAGAGCCTGGGGACTCAGGCAGRCAGGGGTGATGGGGGCCCCCTGGCCAAGAGGACTGTTCAGCCTTTTGGGGGGCAAAAAGGGACAGAGTCTATATGTAACCCAAGCTAGGCTTGCGCTCCGAATCCTCTCACCTCTGAGTGCTGGCCCATCTGCCACCGCACCNGAGAGGGAAGGAGGGTATGCCCTTAAGGAGTTGTCCTTCTAGATCAAAGATAAGACTTTCACGAAAATATATATAAACCATTTCTTGATCTTTGTACTTGGTTATTATAATTTTTAAACAATTTAAAAACCATGTGTTTGTGTGTGTCGTAGAACAGCTGTTGGGAGTGAGTTCTTGTCCACCATGTGGATCCTAGGTCTTCAAACCAGATCATGCTTATCTGCTGAGCCATCTTGTCTTTTTGTACAGGTTTATTAGAAATAAATACAACCATAAAAACATATAGTGTAGGAAGTCCCCAAGTGATTGTCCCCAATAATCCACTACTGTTACTGGTTTAATATTGGCAGGATTGAGACTTGAGGTGTCCCTATAAAGTAAAAGCTGAGAGAGGGACTGGTGGGAAAAAGGTGGTCATACTGAAGGTACCATCCCCTGTTCCAGGAGAAACATCTCCAACTTCTTTAGCACTGGTAACCCATCTTCTGCTGGGACACTGGTGACAGAAACCAGCCTTTGTGAAGCATCCACTAGCACCTTCTGTGCTGGAAGTCAGTGTRTTGGGCACCGTGCAAATGTTACTGAGTTAATTCTTGTACTCTTAAAGCASAGGAGGCTCTGCTTTCATCCAGGAATTTGATACCCTTGCCAGGGTTATGTAGTTAGCTGCAAGTGATTTGTGATGTGTGTGTAAGCTAGTCACTCTGTGGCTTAGTTTCCTCATGTCTAAAGTTGAGTGATAGGGCCGGAGAGATGGCTCAGTGATTAAAAGCACTGACTGCTCTTCCAGAGGTCCTGAGTTCCATTCCCAGCAACCACATGGTGGCTCACAACCATCTGTAATGGGATCCAGTGCCCTCTTCTGGTATGTCTGAAAAGAGTGACAGTGTATTCACATAAATAAATCTTTTTTTAAAAGCCAACTTAAAGTTGAGTGGTCATTTACCTGCTTTATAAAGAGATGTTGAAGTCTAATGAAATGATGCCCATGAATGAGGTCAGTAGGGTGGTTTGAAGCACGTTAGTAGCTACTGTCTATTGTATCCTATTTCTTCTTCAGACCCTCATCTCCTCACATTTGATTCACATATACCATATACCTTCTTCCCTGTACAATTCCTCCTCCTTCTAGTTTTGTTTTGTTTGAGATAGGCTGTTACTTTTGCCTTGGCTGGACTGGAACTCTAGTAGYGGATGAGACTGGCTTTCTGGCCCAGCTCCTAATTCCTAGGACTGTAAGCACAGAGCACCATGGTGGGTTTGAGTCTCCTGCTTTTTGTCAGCTTCTTTCTCCTCAATGCTTCTCATTCCTCTTTTAACTATTCTTTTACTCTACCATCTGTGAGCKCAGCACCTTTCCTAACTATTGGGATAGCCSCCTAAATCACCTTGCTGCTAGAGAACCATCTCTGTTAAAACCATCCTAAACCCTTTATTTGATTCCTAGAAGTTCAAGATTTCCCAATTCTGATCTCAGTTCACCCTCGGCACCTGTTCTTCCCTGCCTGCTACCACACCTTTCTGCTTTCTTCTCCCTTTCCCAGAGGAAAAAATGGATTTTGTACTTGGAGATCCAGATTAAAATATTCCTTCCCTTTCCTAATCCTTCCTTAATCTTTTTTGCCTACAGCACCCGGTATTCCAGGTGGCCTCCCATCCAAGTACTAACCAGGCCTAYCTTGCTTAGCTTCTGAGATCAGACGAGACCGGGCCAGTTCAGGGTAGTATGGCCATAGACTTGGTTGCATCTTTTATGAGTTAACATGTACCATCTTGGAATAAAAACTCGTAGTCCATTTCTGATCTGTGGAATTATAACCCTAACTCAGTCGTTGGATATAATTCTTGTATGGGTATTCTTAACAGTGTTTAATAGCAATACGTTGCACATAGTTCATTAAATGTTTCTAGTTGTAACGTGAAGGAATTCTTTTTAACTATCTCAGCAGGTGTCCAGTGGTTGGCAACGCTGTSGTGGTCTTGTCTGAGTCTGACCTTTCTTTTAGTCACATAGTTGCAGCCGACTCTGAGGATGGTGAGTCCCTGTGCCTGTGCCTGTTGAGGGCTCTAGCCAGTGCCTGCCGAACTTAGAACTGTGCCTTGGCCCCTCGGCCCCTCCCCACCGATGCCCAGAGGAACGGCGGATTAGGTTCTGGTAGCACAGCTGGGATTTTGGCGGCCATTCCAGTCAACAATAGCGCAGCTCTCGGGACGCACTGCGAGGCCTGCGCTCCGCCCGGAGACTGCCTGGGCTGCTTGTTGGGTAGCTGAGTGGGAGGAGCAGGCACACAGCATGACATCTTGGCCTTGCTCCGCAGAAGGTACGGGCTGAAGGGATTTCCTGCAGAGAAGGGGCTAGGGTGGCCAAGTCCTAGGGCAGGGCAGGCGGCAGTTTGAAGGAGGCCTGCGCTTTGTGTGGTGGGGAGCCGGCGGGCGGCTGTGCGGCCTGCAGACACGCCCCCTCGCCCGCGCCGCAGGAAGCCGCCCAGTAAAGGGCCTGCGCCSTGCGGCTCCCCTGCGCGGCTCCCAGGCTTCCTCGGCGCCGGGCGGGCGCCTTTCCCGCCAGGGGCTGCCCGTGGCTTCGGCGGCTCTGGGCCTGGCGGATAGGGCTGCTCTCCGAGGTGGACTGCAGGCCGTCACTGCTATTGCCTTAAGCCCCGCTGGAAAGCAGCGAAGGGGAGTGTGTCCTGGCCATCTCAGGTTGGTGCGGCCGGCCACCACGGGGGCGCTTTTGTGTGTTTACGCCACAGCCTCCGGCCCTGCTGCGCTTGCCCTCCCTTCAGCAATGGAGCCTGCTGGCTCGCGCCCTAGCCCCCCCCC
>BDUI01000145.1:112548-129714 GCA_002335545.1 Apodemus speciosus
ACCACTGAACTCCTAAGACTTTCACTGCAGGAGAAGGCCCTTTAATTTTGATTGGATTTATCGTATCTGATTCCCATGTGTTACCAACAAGTCCAAAGTAGTTGCTACTTCCTGCTCACTTGGTCCATTCAGAGTAATATTGTCAATATAGAGGACCAGTGTGATGCTTTGTGGAAGAAAAAGATGATTAAGATCCCTTCAAAATTATGACACAGGATGAAACTTTAAAGGTATACTGCTGTGCTTGTCAATTGAAAGCAAATTGTTTCTGGTGGTATTAATGGACAGATATTGAGAAAAAGGCATTTGCTGGATCAATAGCTACCTAATCAGGAGATGTGTTAATCTGCTCAATTGTAAGAATTTGGCCTTCTCAACTACCATAGCCCTAGTCCCACAGGTGAGGGAGGTACTGTGGGAACTTTGCAAACTTCTAAGTATATCTAATAACCCAGTTATACAATTTGGAACTGAAAAAACCACAGGATGAGTTTGGGGAAATACTGGCCCCACAATGGAGTTTGGGCTGAAGACTCCCACTATAATGGGAGTCTTCAGCCCAAACTCCATTAATCACCTGACCTCCATAAGCCCCTACTTTAACTGGAGGGCCACACTATTTCTCGGGATCTCCTGGAATCAGCATTAATTCAGAACCAGTATCCAGTAGACCTAGAATGTAGGACTGTTTACTTTCTCTGGTGTACAGTTACCCTTGTAAAAGGCCGTAGGTCTCACTGGGGAAGGACTGGACTTTTGTGTGTTTTATCAAGGTTCTTCTTCCCTGGGAAGAAGGTGTTCACTCTAGGTGTTCTGTTTCTGCAAACAGGTTCAAGTCTGGTTCACTGGCCAAGATTCCCCACTGCCACAATCCAGTTTAGCCTTTCTTTCATTTGTCTGAGGATTAGTGAGGGCATGTCTTCTGGGCTTCTCTGTTGTGGAGGGCGTAGTTTTACACACCATACCCATTCAAGCATTACAATTTCCCTGAGCTTTAAATTCATCAGCATCAATCCGAGGAAGATAAAGCAACTACAGCTGCTTCTCAGTAGGTCATCTTTTGACAAATACTTCAAACTTTTTTTAAACCTCTTTTTAAAAAACAGTTCATGCCTTCATATTAAATCCAGACTCTCTATTCCATGGGCCTGTCGTGATGTAATTTCCACCATTATCCCCACACTCTTAAATCACCACACGAATTCTCCAGACTTAATATTTGAACAAATTAGCAAAGCCATTTAGCTCCTTTTTACTCTGTTTTGGTTGGTTGGTTATTTATTTATTTATTTATTTATTTATTTATTTATTTATTTATTTATTTATTTGAGACAGGGTTTCTCTGTGTAGCCCTGGCTGTCCTGGAACTCACTCTATAGACCAGGCTGGCCTCAACTCAGAAACCCGCCTGCCTCTGCCTCCTAAGTGCTGGGATTACAGGCGTGCGCCACCACGGCCCGGCTCAGCTGGGCATGGTAGCACACACATTTAATCCCAGCATTTGGGAGACAGAGGCAGGCAGATCTCTAAGTTTGAAGCTAGCATGGTCTACATAGCAAGTTCCAGGACAGCTAGGACTACACAGACATAACTTCTCTAAAAGAAACAAACAGAAGCTCCTGAGTGGTGTTGTACATCTCCTTATTGACCCTGTAGGTGCCTGCTTAGTTTTAAGTTTGGTTATAAATTATTGGTGGGCCCTGAGAAACAGCAGTGTTGTCTTGCCATCCCAAATTATAGGATGACATTCCTTAACCAATAAATGCCCTTAATTTAACTGGTGACACCTTCTGAAGGTAGGACTTCAATTTTGGTTTTAATTCTTCGAAGGCAAACTTAGAAATCTTTAGACTGGTTATGCATATCCAGAACAAGAGAGTGAGGGGAAGCAGGCAAAGGACAAAAAACTTCCTTCTATATTCTTTTTTGTAGGCTGCCACCAGAAAGTGTAGCCCAGATTTAAGATGTTTTTCAGTCAAGAAAATGCCTCATAGCTGGGCTCAGTTGCTTGGGTTTTAGCTGTTTGCACATGTGGTCTAGTTGAAAACTAAGCCACTACATCTTCATCTTCTTGTTTATTCTTTTCTGCTCCTCAGGTGGAAGAACTGAGTAAGAAGCTGACAGAGTATGACCAAGCCAGCAAGGTGCAGCAGCAGAAGCTAAAGGTGGGACAGATGCGTGACTCGGAATGACAGGGTGGAGGAACAGCCCGTGGGCTGTTAGTATGGGGGCGAGAGCAGGAGCTCCCTGGGGGCCTGGTTACCCAGGAACCCATCCTGGGCCTCAGAGACCTTGGCTTTGTCTTCAGGGATCGCACACAAAGGCCTTCTCTCTATTACAGCCACTGTGCTTTTCAGTTAAAAAAAAATCAAGGCATAGGTATAGTTCAGTGGTAGAGCACTATTGGTGCATAAAAAATCCTGGATTCAGTTTCCAGCACCTCAAAACAGGGGGGAAATTTTCTTAGTTCTTGATTTACCCTAGCCAAATTTTCTCAGTCAGTAGGTGAATGGCTAACGACTACAAGACAGAATAGGACAGATTCCTCCATCCTGTAAAGTTCTGTGGAAAAGCCTTGTTCTAAGTAGTTGGGGTTCAAGAGTTGAGAGTATCAACRGTTCTTAGTCTTAGAATGCATTTCCCTGCCTTGGGATGGGGAGGGTCTAATTATGCAACCCAGGGAACGGGGAGGACTGCGCATGTGCCACAGTGAGCAGTGCAGCTAGCACTTTGAATGCTGCCAGTTCTCTTACTGGTAGTCTTTGTTCCAGGGTTTGCTTCTTGTAGCTCTAAGCGTCCCATCCCTTAGTTAAGGGCAAAGGATCAGGCTCCAGTCCCATGGGGACTTGTGTAGCACAGTGGGTCGCAGTAGAGGAGCTCTGAGCTTCAGTTCTCCTCAGCTTCCTTGCCCGTGGCTGTTGTGAATAGTAAGTAGGCTCATCATGTTCCTTTTCAGGGGTTGTTAGGAGCTAGCAGATGTAGGAGAGTGGAGGTGGGACGCATCCACCCAGTACCTGTAGTAAACCAAGCTGATATGCAGGTAACAGAGTTAGCTGCTTGCCTGCTCTTGAGGAGTTATGGTCCCCTTAGGAGGCAGTGCTGGCATTGTAAAATGAGCCAGCCTGTACAGTTTTGGAGTAGCTGGATGAAGTTCAAGTCTTACTGTACTGTACTCAGTATGAACTTGGTCAGTTTGTCTAAATCTCTGATCTCATTTCTTCTCTAAAACAAGGATAAAAGTTATTTCTTGGAGTGATTTGGAGAAGTGAGTTCTTGTTATTGATGTGCATATGCAGTTGTCTCCACTGTGCTATATACACAGAAACTGAAGAGCAGTTTGTTCGCTTGGCCTCATAGATGGCAGGCAGAACTATGAGAAGTATTAGAGCCAGCAGATGATCAGCAGAGTGTTTCCATGGAGGGTCTGGGAGGGAGAATGTAATTGTTTCGTAGGCTGCAGTTGGGGGGAGTGTGTATTGGGCTGAGGTGTCTTAAGCGTCCTAAGAATATATTGAAGGACTCTGAAGTGGAGACCGAGTAGCAAGAGCAGGCCAGTGGGTTTGGGTAATCAGAGTTTCCTTGTTTTAATTGACCTCTCAGGCTTTCCAGGCCCAGGGAGATGAAAGCCAGCAGGAGGTCCAGCGCCTCCAGACCCAACTGAATGAGCTGCAGGCCCAGCTGAGCCAGAAGGAGCAGGCAGCTGAGCATTACAAGCTCCAGGTAAGGGGCCAGGAGCTGTCCTGCATTGCCCTTCTTCCTTGACCATTTCTAGGCTTTGCCACACACACCCTGTCTGTCCACACAGATGGAGAAAGCCAAGACCCATTATGATGCCAAGAAGCAGCAGAACCAAGAGTTGCAGGAACAGCTTCAAGACCTGGAGCAGCTGCAGAAGGAGAACAAAGAGCTGCGGTCTGAAGCCGAACGTCTGGGCCGTGAGCTACAGCAGGCAGGGCTAAAGGCCAAGGAAGCTGAACAGGCCTGCCGCCACCTTACAGCCCAGGTGCGCAGCCTGGAGGCCCAGGTAAGCATGCGCTTCAAACAGAAGTTCCTCACCCTGTCCCCTTGCACTCCATACCTCCTCTCCAAGGCCATCCCTACTCTAGGCTTCTCTTTACTTCCTAGGTTGCCCATGCAGACCAGCAGCTTCGAGACTTGGGCAAATTCCAGGTGGCAACTGATGCTTTAAAGAGCCGCGAACCTCAAGTGAAACCCCAGCTGGATTTAAGTATTGACAGCCTGGATCTGAGCTTGGAGGAGGGTACCCCGTGCAGTGTTGCTAGGTCGGGAGCCATGCCTCTCTATCCTGTGCCTGTTCACTGAGTGTGTGCTGTTCTAGCCTGTGGTTCTTCTGTGATGACAGATGCCTGCTTAGGGCACAGTAGAAGTGAAAAAGAGGTGAGGTGGAAGGGTTAGGAAAGCCTCGGAGAAAGCTTTTATGAGTTGATAAACCCTACAGGTGTGCAGAGGTAGATGAGCAGCCTGTAATGTGAGGCTGAGTAGGCCCGAGAGCCTAGAGGCTGCCTGCACTAAAGACTGATAAACTTCACAAGTGCTGAATTGAGGACTGCAGGTTGGATTTGCATCTTAAGAGTTTCCTGACAGTATTGAAGTCAAGGTTAGCAGTACAGTTACTGTTTCTATCAAATAAGTACCGTATTGTGTGCCATTTTTCTGAGTTCTTGGAACAGTTACGACTTCATTTTCCCCTTAGGCTCTATTCATTATATCTCCTTTAACAGCTAGAACTGGGCTTTAGAGGAATGCACAGTGATAGAGCCAGGTTCGAACCTGGCAGCCTGTCCTGAGTTCTTGCTTGTCACTATTCTGCAGTGTCTCATGGCAGTCTAATCTTAAGTCTAGGTGAGATGAGCTGAGGCTGAAGGGAGTGTACATGGGGAGTGTGCAGCTAGGAGAGTGTATTAGGATGCTGACTGTGATTKTGTGGTAGAAGAGGTCAAGTTACACCCACACTCATGGCCTAGCAACCTGTGAAGGTGTCCCTGCATAGTAAAGTAGGAGATATAGGAGGGACAACAGGCAGAGGGGTTTYGAGTAGGCTCTGCTAATTGTAGAGCAATTGTGGCAGCTGGGCGAGGTCTGGGTCCATGGCTGTCTGACGTGAAGAGCAGGGTTTGGGCTAAGGTAGAGAGATCTGAGAGCTGCTATGAAAGGGTTAGGAACAGCCAAGAGTGGACTGAAAAGGCCCCAGTCAAGGCCCCTTTTTGGCATCTCTGAAAGGCCAGTGGTAGTGTATTTTACCACATTTACCTGTAATAAGAGTAAGAGCTACTCAGTTTGGGGCAAGGAGACAGACATGTCTTCGAGCTCAGGATGTGTGCATCTCACCAAATGCCTTTTTCTACAGCAAGCTGCCTCGAGCCCAACCGGATGGTACCAGTGTCCCTGGAGAGCCAGCCTCACCCATCTCCCAGCGCCTGCCCCCCAAAGTGGAATCCCTTGAGAGTCTCTACTTCACCCCCATTCCTGCTCGGGGTCAGGCCCCCTTGGAGACTAGCCTGGACTCTCTGGGGGATGCCTTCCCTGACTCTGGCCGTAAGACCCGCTCTGCTCGCCGCCGTACCACACAAATCATCAACATTACCATGACCAAGGTTAGGTTACTGGGCGTAGGACTATTGGATATTAACACCAGTTCCTATCCAGGGGTCATAAATCAGGAACACTCAGGTATGGCCAACATCTTTTAAAAGGGGCATAGATTTGTTTAGGGTCTCTTTTCTTTTTAGATTTATTTAGCTTATATATACACTTGCTCAGTTTTCATGCACAACAGAGGACAGAATCAGATCCTATTACAGATGGTTGTGAGCCACATGGTTGCTGGGAATTGAACTCAGGACCTTTGAGAGAACAACCAGTGCTCTTAACCAGTCATCTCTGCAGCCCCAGTCTCTCATGCCTGACAGGAAGACAGAGGGTATAGGAAATATAGCAGGCAATCCTGAGCCTCTGGCACCCCCATGCAGCCAGAATGTAGCTTGGTGTGGCTCTCAATGGTCTGCTACTGAGATTCTCTGTTTTTCCCTGTCTCTAGTGGGCTACAGGTGGAAAGGTGCTTTTATGCCCTATACTACTAAGAATGTGGGGATAATGTAGATGATGTTCAGATCCCGGGAACCTTGGGCCAAGGAAGAGAACAGGTTGTGAGCTGAGTTAGCTTAAGAGATAGAGATTCTGGCTCGTAGCCTAGCTGCTGCCCAGCTGTGTGACTAGAGGGTACTCTGCTTTTATCTCTGAAATAGGCCAATATTGCCTCCTTCAAAATGCTGGGGGGAGAAGAGTCTTGGCAACCTCAGCATCTTTCAAGATGCTTCTGGCTGTATGGCCCGTTTACATACTTGCAGTGTAAAGACCTTTTTTAACCAGTATGGTATCTGAGAGCTTTGGGGCAGCGGGAGATGGTGCTGCTTTATAGTGTTACTGCAATGATTTGTCCTTCCAGAAACTAGAATTGGAAGAGCCAGACAGTGCCAACTCATCCTTCTACAGCACACAGTCTGCCCCTGCTTCCCAGGCCAACTTGCGAGCCACTTCCTCTACCCAGTCTCTGGCCCGCCTGGGCTCTCCTGATGATGGCAACTCCGCTCTGCTTAGCCTGCCTGGGTACCGGCCTACCACACGAAGCTCTGCTCGTCGTTCCCAGGCTAGGATGTCCAGTGGGGCCCCCCAAGGTGAGGAGACTGCGGGGATTTACCAGAATCCTCAACTACACTGGAAGCAGATCTTGGCGTGGATTCCAAAAGTTCAAGGCAGGCCTCCTTGTTCCCTTCCTATGCCAGAACTGCTGCCCCTCTGGGCCTTGCCTATCTAGGACTGCAAGGGACAGTCTGAACCAGGGATGCTCACCAGTTTGTTAAGATTTCCACACAGTTCCCAGTACTGTGTGGAGCGGATACCTGTAGGAGTCCTCCAGGCTGCTTTCTGGGAAACAGTGGGCTTGGGAAAGTCAGGCTGCTCAGCAATTYCTTGGAAGTTGTCCTTAGGATCTAGGGATGCTACACCCTGGTCACGAACTCCTCTGATCTCCCTCAAGAGAGCATCTCTATGGTTTGGTATGCCACTTTTGCTATGCGACATCAATAAGCACAGAACTTGTATATCCATCCAGCCTGAAGCCCCTCAAGAAGGGGGGAGGGAACAGCGGCAACAAAAGCCTGGCCATATTAGTAGACGGTGTACTAGTAGCCGTGTCTGCCCTAACTTTCTGCGCTCCATAGGAAGGAATAGCTTCTATATGGGCACTTGCCAGGATGAGCCCGAGCAGCTGGATGACTGGAACCGCATCGCAGAGTTACAGCAGCGCAACCGAGTATGCCCCCCACACCTCAAGACCTGCTACCCTCTGGAGTCCAGGGTGAGATATGAGGTCACCTCAGGACCTCCCACACTGACTTGAGAAGCTAGCCTGAATGTCTGTCCTGGGTTTTTGGTCTACTGGGAGGGTCACTCCCCGCTTCCACATGAAGTCAGATATGACTAGCTATTCATCAAGGTATAGGYAGACATGAACAACAGGAAGAAAGGAGTTTTAAGGATCCAGCTTTAGCCCTATACAGTTGGACTCATTGACTGTYGCCTATTATCCCATGCAGCCTTCCCTGAGCCTGGCCACCATCACCGATGAGGAGATGAAAACTGGAGACCCCAGGGAAACCTTGCGCAGAGCCAGCATGCAGCCAACACAGATCGCTGAGGGTGCCGGCATCACTACCCGGCAGCAGCGCAAACGGGTTTCCTCAGAGACCCACCAGGGCCCTGGCACTCCTGAGGTAGGTGGTGTGTGCATCTTTTCTCTTTAGCACTGCACCCAGGTATGAACCAGCTCACTAAATCTTAGTAGTGAACCAGAGGGAAGTCTCTTTCCAAGGGCAGGTGTGCAGACTGTTGGAAAGGCGTCAGAGTTTGGGAAGGCATGTACTTTTGCCAGTATCTGCCCAATTGTCCTCTGCCTCACAGTCCAAGAAAGCTACCAGCTGCTTCCCACGCCCCATGACGCCCAGGGACCGGCAYGAAGGCCGCAAGCAGAGCAGCACTGCTGACGCCCAGAAGAAAGCAGCTCCAGTTCTCAAACAGGTCAGTCCAGGACCCAAGGGGAAGAAGGAAGGCCAAGTGAAGCCTGGCTGGCAGAGCCTGAAAGTAGCAGGCTGACAGACCTTCCCTCACAGGCGGACCGGCGTCAGTCAATGGCTTTCAGCATCCTTAACACACCCAAGAAGCTGGGAAATAGTCTTCTAAGGCGAGGAGCTTCAAAGAAGACCCCAGCAAAGGTCTCCCCCAATCCTCCCAGTGGAACCCGCCGCTCTCCACGCATTGCCACCACCACAGCTGGCACTGCTCCTGTTGCTGCCGCTTCTCGGGCTAAGGGCAAGGTAACGCAGTACGAGGAAGGCCATCCTCTTACCCCATAGGGCAGCATTCAAGGCTGGAGGACGGTGGGTCTAGCTCAGCCATTCATCGTTGAGGACCCCACATTTCTTAGGTGTGGCTGGCAACTGGTTACTTAAAGTAGCTGTTTATGGGACCCCACAGGGGGCGGGGTCCAGCCAGGGGTGTTCTGAACTAGTCAGTAGAGGCTGGCAACACAAGACTGTCTTTCTTTTTCAGGCAAAGCATTAAAGAGTCAGTGCCAGTGCACGCGCGGCCCACCTGCATTGTCAGCACTGACCTTGCTGGTCCTTTCCCTTCTACTGTCCCTCAGTGCCTTCTCTCAGCTCCCAGGCCAATGGCGGCCGGCCCTCCCAGAGACGATGTTTGCCTGCACCCTGGCCTGGTACCTGGGCTTTCACTGGTGCCTTCTAGGCATCTTTCAGAGCTGGCCCAGGAGGCCTGGAGCTTGGACAGTGTGCGGTCTTCTCCCTATCTTGCCTCCTGATTTTTTTGTTTCGGGAAAAAAGTCTACTTTTCCATCATAACTAGATTTGAGACTGGATTCTTGAGCCCAGTCTTCCTTCGACTCTGAACCTAGAAGGGACCATTGGAGAAGCAGGCTCTGCTTTCCTGCTGCTTCTGGTGGCTGGGCCTAGCAGGGGTCTTTGCTCTTGAAGCCCAGGATTGGGCATGATCTGGTAGGAGCGTCTGTTCTTACCTACTTCCATATACAGCTGCCTGGAGGATGCTTTTWTCCAGGACAGATAGGTCCTGGGTCTCAGGGGTGGGATGGGGGGCAGCCGTCAGTGGCAGCTCATACTTCACCTTCCCCAGACTTGCACTGGGGTAGGATATGGAACGATGGGAAGGTTTTTAAGGGCCGGGGATGGATCTTTTCTAAATGTTATTACTTGTAAATAAAGTCTATTTTTCTCCCTTGAGTGCTGATAACCTCTTTGGATCAGTATGAGGAAAAAGAGGGAAATAACAGCTCTTTCAAGCCTGTGTTTGGTCTTTCCACATTCTATTTCTGGCCCCTGTTCCTAACTAGTATTATGGGCTGTTTCATATTTCAGGGGTTCATGTTATTCTGAATTTCTATTTGGTAAGAGGCAGTGTCCTCCTGAGTCAGGCAGAGTTCCTGAGGGCAGTACCAGAGCCTAAAAAGAAAAATGAGACCTTGAGATGCTGCAGCTTTAAGAGGACTTATTGTGGGCCCTGTGGAGACACAGATTGACAAATACAATTTTGATCTGAAGCCGCCATGGTCCCATCTCTTCCTTGGGAACAGTACACTGGGGGGCAAACTAGTTAAACAAAATCACCTATAAASATTGAAGTCAATGCAGATAGTGGTCAGAGCTGAGGGTGGATGTTGCCAAAGTTACATCTCAACTACATATGTTGAGTATAAGCAGAGCTCACTTGGCTCAGGTCATCAGGTCCAGAACATCAGTGGGATGAATAAGACATTAGAAAAGGTAAGCAGGACGGATGGACAGAAGGACAAGCAGGAAGAACTCTAAGGACTTAATCACTCTGCTAACCTAGGTAGAAATGAAGCTGGAGTTTGCCTGTGGTGTACTTGACCCTCCAGGTGGATAAGAGCCAGGCTCYGGTCAAGGTCATGCTGTGCTTTGGCTTCATTCGACCCCTGGGCCTGATCTGGGTCCTGGGCTGTGGCTGGAGAGGGTTTCTTGAGAGGGGGACGGGGCTGTTGTCTTCAACCCATCCTGGAGAAGTAAATGCACACATGGTCAGCTAAGGACGCGCTCTTGCTACTCCTGTCCCAAGTTCCTTGCTTTCCCCTCTGGCTGATCTCCAGTCAGTAGCTTACAGGTCGTACTGGAAAAGCCAATCCTTTCTTCCCTGGGTAGCAGAGTTCCTCCCATCCCTGGATGCCTTCTTTCAGGTTCCTTACCCAGAGCTGGGCCAGAATGATGTGATACTGGGCCACCTGTCCAGGATCCACAAACAAACAGGAGAAGTTGGTACTTCGTAGGGTGGGGCTCAGTTCCTCCAGCACCAAGGCCCTGTGCAGCCAGGTGCTTGTATTCCTGTGCTCCCGACTGTAGGAGCAGAAGGAAATCATGAGAGGGTTGCAGGGGAGGAGGAAGGTCTTTCCTCTCCTAGCCTGACTGCTATGTCCCTTACCTTGTGTGACCCTCCCTCAGCCGGCCTGGGAGGTGCTCAATGAAGGAACCATTGCCCATCCAGTAGAGGATGCTGAAGTAGGGGAAGTGGCTGCAGGCAGTACAGGACAAGGTCAGCGTTCCATCTAGGAGCACATCTGACTGTTAGTTAGGTCCCACTTAGTCCTAAGTCAGAAACATATAATAACTGTGTCCCACCTACCAAGGCCCTACAAGGTTCTACATTGCCTGTGTCTGAGTTCTCTTCTATAGGATCCATCTGGGGAGCTGGGCAGTAGAGTGGTGGACACAGAGCCAAGTTGGCCTGGCTGGAGGTACACTCCCAAGTCAACCCACCCCCCAACSTGTGTTCACAGCCTGCCTCTGACAACTGTATCCTCTTGGGCTCCCATGATACTTGTTCCTTACTCAGTGGTACTTCTTTCTCCGGCCAGATCACATCCAGTGCTGGGTACCGCTTAGTTGGGACTGCTGGAGACCAGGAAGAGCACGGGTCCTTTGAGCTTCTAGTTAAGGCAGTGGCAGTTGTCTGAGGTGCAGATGTGGCTCTGGCCAGAATGACATGGACATACAAAAGCAGAACCCACCAAGAACTGGGGACTAAGGAACAAATAGTTACAGATGTAAATAAAAATAAAGCTCAGCAACCTAGCACCTGTCTTAGTTGGGGACAAGCTGCTACTTGGCTTGGGATAGACCTTGACCCAGATACTCCTAGGTTCTCGCGGGGAATCAGAGTGGGTGTGAACCCTTCAGCCCCCACCCCTCGGCTCTGCTGAATGTGGTGCAAAGGAGCCTCGAATGGAGCCAGAGCCCAAGTAGCTACATAGAAGCTTACGGCAATGGTAGAGTTGGATAGAACTTCCTGGCAGGTGATAGCACAGTTAGCCACATAGCTCCTTTCCTTTAGGAGCCACAAAGCCCAATGTCCCACCTGCTGTCCAGCAGTGTCTCGTGGTCATGATGTGTCAGGAGCAAGCACGTCTGGTATCTGTGATTTCCTCTAGAAAAAAATAAGTAAAAGTCAGCTAGCCCTCATCACAGGTTTTCTCCCTCAGGCGGTGTCACTGACACGCATTTGAACCTCGGGGAGTTTACAGGGCAGGCCTCTAGCCACTAGCTGGGCTGTCAGCACTCAAGGCTCGCCTGGTGTTAAACTACYAACAATGTTCTCTCATGCCAGCTACAAACAGCACTTATGTAACAGTCCCTCAATCCCGTCTTACCCCTTAGAAGGAGAGGAAGCACTGAGCCAGGGACTTACCTGGGAAGCAACACTCCGTTTGCCAGCTTGCCGGCCAGTAAGTGGCCATCGGCCCTCTTTCTGGGAAGGGCAAGGCAGCTTCTAGGAAAGCTCCCAACTATTTTCACTTTCACTTTCTCTCTTAGCTAGGAATACCAATCAATCCCAAGCAGGCTGTTCTGCCCCTTGCTTGACCCAATGCTCACATTAGATAGTTCCCAGGGCCCCTCTCCAAACTCACTGGGATCCTCTGTCTACCTCACCCCACTAAGCTCAGCTAAGGGGTGAGACAGATCAGTCTCTCACAGATCTGTACTGTCTTGACCCTTCCACCCTTCACAGCCAACTTTCTATAGGGCTAAGCCTTTACTTTTCTTCAGAACAAACTCCAAGGAGACAATATTTATTGGTATTGGGAGCCCCAAATTGAATCACTGACCTTTTTACATTTGATGCCTCACTGGGCCATTAGCATCCTAGCTTCTCTTGGGCTCCCCCACCCCACCCCACCCCACCCCACCCCAAGGTCAGGTGTATCATTTAACACCAGCTTTCACACAGCCACAGCCACTTGTGCAGGTTCACGTACAGTAAGTTTAGATTGTCCTACCTGGCTCTTCAGCCCTGAATAGCTTCTGGAAGCTCCAAGGCTCAGTGTAGCTGCCTGGACCCAAGAAAATCTCACCACAGGAAGGAGCAACTTCCCTGCCTGGCTAGTGTACAAAACTCCCAGCCAAGCTGAGAGCTGACCCAAATGGCCAGGAAGGCACTTCCGCAACACTGGCTCTAGTAGCTCAGAGGCTGGGACTTGGAAGGAACAAAATTAGAATCAAACGAAATCCTGAAGCCATGCTCCCTGAATGYGGTGCCAGACCCTCCTGGGGCAGAGACCGATGCAGGTACTATGGCAAAGCGCTGTGGTCGTAGGTTTGTGGATGTGATCAGAGAGAGGGTAGGCCTGGTGACAAGTGGGACCTGTGGGAAGAGATTCATACCTGGTTCAGATGCAGGAGGCTAAAAGCTGTCTTTCATGTGGCACATTCACATTTCTTCTCTTCTGAGCAATCCACCTACCCTCTTACCACCTAGGCTGCAGAATTCAGAGGAAAACTCCCTCAGAATCCAGGATCTCCAGGAGTTAGGTCCAGAAGTTGAGCACCCCCACACACCCAGAGGGGGATTTCTTAGTCCACTGGGTGTGGGTAGGGGTGCAGGGAAAGGAACTGAGCTGTGCCATACAATAAGACTAAGGGTAAAACATGGCAACGACCTTCACCTTAGGGAGAGGGGAGGGCAAATACCAAAGGAAGAGTAGCCTGTCTCTGGGCCTTCTGCTCGGCTCCCATTCCTCTTGGATGGAGGGAAAGAGAAAGCCACAGCTGAGTAAGAAAACAGGCTGAGTAATAGGGGGTAGCAGGGTACTACTCTCAGACTGAGGGTGGAGTGCCACTCAGTCTGAAAGGGGACAAGTGAGGCCTCAGGACCCCTAATGCCACAGGACAGGACCCACACACACTGAGGGAGGGGATGGGTGGGAAAGCCCCAGCACTCAGTTTGGGATACAAGATACCCCAGGGGTCACGGGAAAGAGGGGCCAAAAAAGAAAAGCAAATGGATGTCCAGCTTTCCAGCCCAGCTCACGGAGCTTTATTCAGATGTGATGACAAGATCCTGTGTGCTTCTTGTGGCCTTCCAATGGGCCAGGCCAAATTTCTCTAGAAACCCAGTGCTGGTGACCCATGATGCCCTCCCCCTTTCTTCAAACTTCAGGACTACAGTTAGGACTGCTCAGAAGCCCCCTTCCAGAGCCCACGTTTATTCAGGCCTTATTCTTCCGATGCACTCACCATTCTTAACATCTGGCCCAGGACACAAATGACCAAGCCTACATAGGGATGTTTGCAGGGCTGGGGATCCCCGCTTAGCTTCAAGGGCACACTGATCACTGGCAGAAAACTGAGATCCATTAGTCTGTCTGCTACGTGCATACACAAACATACACACTCTTGGGCTTTCAGGAAGGAAGTGATGTGCAGAGGAGCTTTGGCACATGTCAGCACTTCCAGACTGAAGGGTGTACTTGCACAAGAAGTTGCAACATTCACTGCTGCCAAAGTAGCTTCCATAGCCTAATGCTATATAGACTGCTTTTATACCACTCCTGCCGATGGCCCTGCTCAGGGGCAGCTTGTCCATGCTGCTCATATTTCTAGCTGTTCCAAAACATGTCAGTGAATTTTGAGGCCACAGGGCTTCCCTAGTTAAAAAAGTCATTGATTTTGCTACACCCAGCCTTTAGTTTCCAGACAAAAAGGCATCAGTCATACACAACAGCTGACGTCCAGAGATGAAGACACCCTTTACCACACAGTGCTAATCTGGCACCAGTCTGTCTGGGCTCCTCTACACTGAGTGCAAACCAGGCTTGAGCCTTGAAGAGGGAAGGGAAGGGAAGGGAAGAGAAAGGGTAGGCTGACACACTCAGCCTCCTGAAAACCCACCAGTGCTCTCAGCCCGAGGTGAGAAGACTCCTCTCAACCAATAATACCGCAGCTTTGCCCTACCCTGTTCAAGCAAGGTTAGGCCTGGGGGTGGGGGACAATTCCTATGCTCCACAATAAAAAAATTTAAATATATTCATCAAAATAATTTTCTTTTAAAAAGCCCCCACTGCTGACAGCCCCACTGGCTGGTTCTCCATCATTCCCCTCCAACCCAGACACAGCTGGGGAGGTCCTGAATGGCCCAAGTGCCTTTGAGTCTTTTCCAGCCAAGTCTTTGTGGGCAGCAAGGAGAGTGCCCTGAGGTCCATGGTGGGTGGGGTGTGTTCTCCAGCGATGAGGTTTCTGATTATTCCAGGCCCAGGATGTAGCTGATGCCTTGGACCAGGCCAATGATGACAGGCTGCCAGGCCACCAAGTATCGCAGCCAGTCCAGCAGCTGTCCATACATGACGTGAGGCCTTTCCCAGCTGTCAGAACGTTAAGGAGCACACTCAATACACAGCAGCTGTTAGGTTTACCCAGCGTGGTAGGAAGGCCTTCCTCGGGTCTGCCCACAGTTTTAAGCTGTTCCATAGCCCAGTAAAAATAAAGCAACCCAGGTTCTCTTCAGCTCCCTAGGTTGGAATGAAAGACTGAACCCAGAGAATCAAAGGAAGGAGAGCCAAGGGGACTGGAGACAGAAATGAGAAGTGGAGAGCTAAAACAGAGGAGAGGAACCACCTGCTCAGAAAGGACAAACAGCCTGAGTCTGAMRGACATGACACCCTACAGACAAATCCATGACAGAAGAGACTGGGAACAGGTTACAGTTACCTCCCCCCCTCCCCTTTTTTTTTTTTTTGCCTTTTCCAGGCAGGGTTTCTTTGTATAGTTAAGGCTATCCTGGAACTCACTCAGGACCAACCTGACTCAAACTCAGAGATCTACCTGCCTCTGCCTTCCAAGTCCTGGGACTAAGGGTGTGCAACCCCCACCCCAGGTAGCCAGCAGTCCCCTAGTAAGTACTTTGCCAATGAGCCCCCAGAAGGTTCTTGCAATGTACAAAATTTAAGGTTTTTTCCATCRAGGAAAAGATTGAGTCTGTTGACATGTTGTGTACCAATTTCCTTCCAGATAAAAGCTTTCTTTCATCTTGGCAGGAAGCTTGTTAAAAATTAAACTATTCTAAAGAGATAAAACATCCCACCCAGCAGGGAAAGTCCTTAAGCCCAGAAAGTAAACAATTCAAAAGTGTCAGGAAGTCCCTGAAACCAAACAAATGCACTAGAGTGCTCTTTCCTCAAAATTATACAAGCAGTGAAAATTGCCGATGAGTTTTCTAGCAGACTCTAGAGTTTAGTTGAGCTGCCTAGAAGACTTGCCCTGAGGCGCTCAGGCCAAGTCAACTGCCTGCAGGGAGTTTCAGGTTTGTGACTTTCAGCAGCCAAAAGGTTAGCTTTTAGTGGTAGAGCTATCTTTGAGTCATTTCTGCCCCTACAAATAACCCTTCACCAACACCAACAAAACTCACTGGTTCACTAAGTAGGACTTGGGTGGTCTGTCATTAGTTCCCTATCTGGGTTAAGTAAATGTTTTTTAATATCTTCCCAGGAATAATGTTACAGAACAGGACAGAGTCAGAGAGAAAAGGCCAACAAATTATTCATAAGGAGCCCATCCCTGACAGAGACTTGAAGCAGGCCTACTGAGGCCAAAAGGTCTTTTTTGGAGTTTCCTTTCCTTTTACATCTAAATGAGGGGAAGGGAGGAGGAGTCTGAAGAGAGAGAATGCCTGCAAAGCCTGCTGAGAGCCAAGTCCTTGGAGCACTCCTCTAAAGGCTTCAAAAACATCAGCATGGCCTGGGTCTCTAAGAGCTAAGGGCAGCCACAAACCCCAGCCAGGCCAGGTGGTCATAAGTGTTCTGGGACCAGCCCTAGAAGAACCATGTAGAAAACCTAAAGTGGGAAAGGCCAGAGTCTTGTTCTGAGACTATGACAGTGTACTACTAACACAATGTCCCCTTAACTGAATAAAGTCCTGCTGGTGTAGACAGAGAGGGAACTGGAAACCACAGAACACAGAGGGCAGCTGGAACAGGAGCTGAAATAGAGCTGGGTCCTTGGACCCCACAGGAAGTGAATGTGAGGTCAGAGAAATGGCTGGGTAGGGAGGGCAGTGCCAAGTAAAACAGGCCCTTCACTAGCCGTGAACGGAGAAAGGTGTCTGCYAGCTCCCCGGGCCCTGCACACAGGTAAAGGTGTCCGCCGGCTCTCCCATCCTAACCACGCAGGTAAAGGTGTCTGCCGGCTCCCTGGGTCCTGCCCACAGGTAAAGGTGGTCTCCAATTGCATAGCAGGGRTGAGGCGTCACTTGCTGGTGAAGTAACTGTGGTCACTGCTCAGCCTCTGAGTCGCTAGCGATCCGAGTGAGCTGACATAGGTAAAGACCTTGATAGAGGGGAAGCACACTCACGACGAGCAGGAGTAGCTGTGTCCACTAGCAGTTTAGGAGGGGAAGCTCAGTTTCTGGACAGCTTCATGTCACACCCCACTTGCCCAGAACAGAAACCAAACACTGGAAGCAGCAGTACTTTCTCCCACCGCCCACTCTCAACAAGGACCCAAAGGATACGGATTGCTGAACATCCTCTTCAGGTCCACCTTCTCCTTGCAGTAGGGACATGTCTGCTTCTTTCCCACGATGCACCAGCCTCGAATGCAGAATTCATGGAATCTGAGCACCATTGGTCAAGGGAAGTGACTGAAAGCCAGACTGGCACTTTAGCCTCATCCTGGATGTCCAGGTGCCAGAGCATCAGCTCTAGAGAAAGTTTCAGATTGTGAAATTACTCCCTGCAGCTGTGTGATCTGGGGCGGGCCCCTTTTCTCTGAACGT
>BDUI01000145.1:200192-210982 GCA_002335545.1 Apodemus speciosus
AGGGAGAGGGAGAGGGAGAGGGAGAAGGAGAGGGAGAGGGAGAGAGATGGAGCTTAGAGGAGGAAGAAGGGAAATGAGGAGGTCTCCATTAGCCACGATGGACCAGGAACATGTACCCCAAATTGCCAGAGCAGAAAGAACCCAGGAAGACTCAAACAGCAAGTATTTGGGGAGCACAGTTGGGGATGTAACCAGCCGAGCCATTAGAAAATTAGACAGGGGTAATTTACCCAGAATTGCGCTAAAACTATATAAATAAATCAGTCAGAGTCTCATTCATTTAAAAGCTAGGTGGGGAAAGAAACAGTCAATTAAGTTACATACCAAACCATCTCACTGAAGAGCCACAACTAGCAAACCATAAATTTTAATTTCAGTACACTTATTTTTTCTTCAAAATACCTCAACTGTAAACACAGAAACTTGAAGCTAAAGGGGGCCTTGAAAGGTTATTTCAACAACCCCTTCACCTTTCCAACCAAGCAGCACTCAAACCCCTTTAGTCTCTCACAACTGGCAGGTGAGAAACTAGGCCACCTGTTAACCTGTTAGTCTTGTGTTCTCAGTTTATTCCAGCCAGAAAGGGAAAAAAAAAACAAATTAGACTCATGTCACAACAAGTAACTGTCATTACTTCCTAAACCTACTCCCTGCCTCAGACTCTTCACCAATCTAAACCATAGCAAAGACATAGGAAGAGTCTCCCTGACAATCACTACTGACTCTCCTAGTCCTCCGGTATTATCTCTCTCCATATGCTAGCACACAGAAGACCACAAAGCAACTCTAAACTACCACTGACCACTGGGCCTCAGATTGTCCCTTATCTTTCTTACCTTTGTACTTTCCTTCAGAGCCCTGTACTTTCATTTCTTTCAAGCTCAATGTCTCTTCAAGGACCACTAGTAATTCAATACCCGGATTGTTAAATGCCTATTAGATAAAGGGTTCATACCTTTTCAAGTTCACCTTGAAGGAACCCGTGAGGGGGGGAGGGGGCGGGAGGATGAGAGAGAATGAGAATGAATATGAAGTAGAAAACCATTCAACTGGAAAACTTTCCCTGACTCTCTTCTCAGAACCACAATACGCACAATGCAATGTCTCTTCTTAGCCCGTACCTACACTGTAGACTTTACAAGGGGAAGGTCTCTTGGGTTCCAAGCACTTAACCCAGGATTTGTCACAGAAGTGAAAATGTTGGTTCGGGGAGCTGGGCTGTTTCTGTTATATGGTTGTTCATTCATTCACAATTATTCATTCATTCATTCATTCGTTGACCAAAACTTTACTGAACATGTGATATGTACAAACCTTCAAATCTAAGAATAAGTAAGATAGGTCCTACCTATAATTAAAAGCTGTAATACTAGTATATTAGCATTATGTCCCCAACCTCCACGTCAAGTTCGGAGTCCTTTCCCACAGTGAAAGCCTCGGCCTTACAAGAAAAGTCCACGCCCCTCCAATTAATGCTACCTCTTAGCCCCAGAGCCCTACCTTGGACCTCCGTCTAATAATCTCAAACTCTTTAACGTCTCTCCCTGGCCTCTGCCCTGCCCTGCCCTTCATCACCACCCTTAAAGCTACTGCCAGTCTCCTTCACCATGAACGCCTCGGGGTCCCTGAGTCAGAAGCCCTCAGATTTCCCTCACGGAACACCCGCCTCCCCTGTCAGCTCCCTCTTTCCTCAAGATCTTTCCGGGTTCTCCCAGGACCTCCGGCTCCCATCCCTCACTTCCTCTTCCTCCACTTCCAAGCTGTCTTTTCTTTCTTGTCTCTCAATCCCTCTTACCTCATCTAGCTCCCTTTCCGCAACAGCACCTCCTCCAACCTCCACCTCCACCACTGCCGCCATCTTCACGGCCGGCCCCCACCCCAGTCCCCCGCGAGCCAGCTGCTTCCGCCGCTCAAGTGCTTGTAGCCAATCGGAGGCGCGGCCTGGGCGGAGCATCGAGACAGGCGGATGCCTGTGAGGAACCTAGAGCCCATCTACCTGCTCTTTCGGAATTAAGAAGGGGCGACACGTGCACTGCCAAGCTTCAGCAGAATTGCGTTCTCGGAAAACGAAAAGTTGTTCTTGTACTATTTCAGTGTAACCATTTCACCAGTCCTCACTGTGGAGAGGAAAAGAGAGAGTCCCTGAATACGCAAATTTCGCGACGCTCCCTCGCTTAGGACACGAGTAGGGACGCGTGCGCACTAAGAACTACATTTCCCAAGCTGCACCGAGTCCGACCCGGAAATTTAAATCCCACTCACTAAGGGYAGACTGTAGAGCGTAAAAACAATATATATAAAAACACAACCACGCGGGGTTTTGTTGCTTTGTTTTTAGATGTGGCAACTGCTGTATTTTTCACAGTGGAAGTCATCTTACAGAAATAGCGGCTTMTTTAGGACTCAAAACCGGTTCCTGGGCTACAGTAGAAAGGCTTGGGACCAGAAGGCGGGGTCACGGGACGGAATTGGCGGGAGAATAAGATCCGAGTTCCGGAACTGAGGCTACCACGACGTAAAGTTTATGGACACGGGTGAGAAGGATTGGGATTTCTCTTCTGGAGAGGAATAGCTGAAAAGGAGGAGGGTGGCTAACAAGAAAATGAACAGAACGCCCGGTTCCGGAGTCTTAAGCCTCAGAGAGACCAAATGAGACCTCAGTGAGTAGCAGATAATTGCTAATCATCTTGTGTTTCTTCCTTTTACGTTAGATATGTAAGTCAGAATGAGTCAAACAAAAACCCTGTTCTCCAGGAGCGCACAATCTTATCACGAGACAACCCATATAGTTGTTACTGGGGAGGCACTTGTTAAATACTAAGTGAGAATTGGCAGAATGGAGCTGTTACTTTGAACTGATTAAGACGTGTGTGTGTGTGTGTGTGTGTGTGTGTGTGTGTGTGTGTGTGTGTGTGTGNTGTGTGTGTGTGTGTGTGTGTGTGTGTGTGTGTGTGTGTGTGTGTGTGTGACTTACATGAGTAGGATATTGAAGGAAAAGTGAGATCTGATGGTATATGTTATATATAATGGTATATGCTTGAGGCCGAGGCGAAATTACTTGATCAAGACAACCCTGGCATGAGCATAATGCCTGAGATCCCAACCTCTGGGAGGCTGAGGCRGAGGAATCTGGAGTTAAGGGTTTGAGCCAAACAACATAGTAAAACCTTCATCTCAAAAATCATTTCTTGGGGGCCAGCAAGATGGCTCAGTGTTGGAGCTGGAGATAATGGCTCAAAGATTAAGAGCACTTTTTCAGGAAACCCAGGTTGAGTTCCCAGCACWCACATGACAGTTCTCAATTGTTTAGCTCCATTTCCAGGAGATCTGACACCCTGTTCTGGCTTCTTCCAGCACTAGGCACACATGTAGTATATATAGGTTCGTGTAGGCAAAATACACTTACACATAAAATATAAATCCTCCGGGCGGGGGCGCGGGAAGATGGCTCAGCCGGAAGAGGTAGTTGCTACCAAGCCTAGTGGTCTTCATTCCATCTCTAGGACCCATATGGTAAAGGGAGAAAATCTGACTCCTACAAGCTCTCCTCTGACCCCTGTACATCTGCCCACACTCAAGTAAATGTAAAAAATAAATCTAGTGAAAAAATATTCGTTCGCTTGGGTTGCATAGCAGATACAAGTTCAGCCAAGATCCTGTCTTTAAAAAAAAAAAATCTTGAGAGACCGGGAGAACCTTGCTTACTTAAAGACGTTCAGATACTGTTAAAACACTGTGACTAAAGAATTATTGAACCTGAATGATGAATATATGAGAGTTCATTTACTTTCTTGTATTTTTGCATATATTGAAATTTTTAGCCTAGGCCAAGCGTGGTGGTGCATTCCTTTAATCCCTGCACTTGGTAAGTAGAGATGGGTGATTCTCTGTGAGTTTAGATACCAGCCTGGTTTACAAAGTAAATTCCAGGACAGCCAGGGCTGCTCTACAGGGAAACCCTGCCTTGAAAAGCCAAAAACTAATAAATAAAATTTTAGTCTGGAGAGCTGATTAAGTGAGTAAAGTATGGGGTTTTTTTTGTGTGTGTATAGATCAGATCCCCAGCACCCACATAAAAATGCCAGGAGGCTGGTTGGGTGATGAAACCCTTTAATCCGTGCATCCAGGAGGCAGAGGCCAACCTGGTCWGCATAGCAAGTTCTAGGCTAGCCAAGACAGTATTAAAAAAAGGCGGCAGCAGCTGGTTGGTGCCTGTAACCTGGACACGACACTGGGGGRTAGAGAGGGTCCCRAGGATTTGCTGGCAAGCCCTCCTAGCCAATCTTTGAGCAAAGCTAAGTGAGAGGCAAGGGCTCCTGTCTCAGAAAGTAAAGGGGAGAATGAAGAACACCTGACACCACAGGTCTGGTGAGTACACACATC
Source organism: Apodemus speciosus (assembly GCA_002335545.1). Taxonomy (NCBI): domain Eukaryota; kingdom Metazoa; phylum Chordata; class Mammalia; order Rodentia; family Muridae; genus Apodemus; species Apodemus speciosus. Next base: position 204,576 of record BDUI01000145.1, read on the forward strand.
TGAGCTGGGTACAGCGGCTCACACTTACAATCGCAACACTTGGGAAATGGAAGCAGAGTTGCCCCAAGTTCAAGATCAGCCTGAGCCACATGGTAAGTTCTGGACTCACCTGCGCTACAAAGACACTGTGCCTCAAAAAAAAAAAAAAAAAAAAAAAAAAAAAAAAAAAAAAGTTTAGCAAAAGACCAACTGAAAGATCCAGATGAAAATTTGTGCTGTATTTGTTTATGGATAAGTTCTTGCTATGTTGCCCAGGCTGGCTCTATACAAATATTTTTTTTTTTATTCTCCTGTAGTAATTGTTGTCTGTGAGGCTTACTGTTGCCCTCTGCTAACCTAGGCCTTGTCCTAGAAGCTTCTAGCATCTGTATGATCTTATCTAGGTCTAGAATATTTCTGATATTTACTGCTGAATAAGCTCATCCTTTCTTGTTCTTTCCGAACTCTGGCTGGTTCAACTCAGCAGTCTGCCTCTAAATTAGACAGCACTTGCAAAAACACCAAAACACGGGTACTTCCTTCCACAAACTAACTTTACCTTCGTTGTTTGTAGTAAAGCTAAKGGCTGAGCCACACCACAACTAGAAACTGTTTTCCTTTTTCAGTAAATAACACAATCTTGGGGTTCACAGTGTCATCAGTTATCCTGCAACATGGGTGCACTATGCAATACCTGGCTCCGGTGAGCTTATTTATTTTGATTTATTTGGCATACATTTGGTGTTTAGCCTACATGTATGTATGTGTGAGGGTGTCAGATCCTCTGGAACTGGAGTTATAGACCTCTGTGAGCTGCCATGTGGGTGCTGGGAATTGAACTCAGGTCCTCTGTAAAAGCAGCCAGTGCTCTTAACCTCTAAGCCATTTAAAGACAAAATAAGTTAGAAAAACAATCTTGATCCATCTCACAGGCCCAAGAATATTTTATTTTGAACCAGGGTCTGCCTAAGTACCCCAGGCTATCCTTGAACCTGCTAAGTAGCATAGGCTGGCCTTAAAGTCTATGTTCTCTAGCTTTAGCCTCCCAAAAGCAGGGATCATAGGTATGGGACACCACATCCACCTTGGAGGAATAAAAGCTATTTTAGAAAGATGACTTGAACGGACAAAGCAGTTATAGAATGTATTTAGTTGTACATTTATTGCCCGTCCTTTTACTATGCCCTAAGGCCATAGAGATAGATGATTTCGCCCCACTCTGGTCTTGGGAGCTCACTTAAACATAAATCCGACATTACCATGATAATAGTTTGTTTTAATTTGCTGATCCCCCCCCCCCATAGGCTGTCTCTCAGCTGGGGGAGAGGGAAATGTCTTTAGGTGATCCAAATCTACTCCCTGCAGACCTTGTTGGCCATGAGAAGTGAGACAACTACTGTAAATAATTCTTGTTATCAAAGAAACNAGGATTTGCTGGCAAGCCCTCCTAGCCAATCTTTGAGCAAAGCTAAGTGAGAGGCAAGGGCTCCTGTCTCAGAAAGTAAAGGGGAGAATGAAGAACACCTGACACCACAGGTCTGGTGAGTACACACATCTGAGCTGGGTACAGCGGCTCACACTTACAATCGCAACACTTGGGAAATGGAAGCAGAGTTGCCCCAAGTTCAAGATCAGCCTGAGCCACATGGTAAGTTCTGGACTCACCTGCGCTACAAAGACACTGTGCCTCAAAAAAAAAAAAAAAAAAAAAAAAAAAAAAAAAAAAAAGTTTAGCAAAAGACCAACTGAAAGATCCAGATGAAAATTTGTGCTGTATTTGTTTATGGATAAGTTCTTGCTATGTTGCCCAGGCTGGCTCTATACAAATATTTTTTTTTTTATTCTCCTGTAGTAATTGTTGTCTGTGAGGCTTACTGTTGCCCTCTGCTAACCTAGGCCTTGTCCTAGAAGCTTCTAGCATCTGTATGATCTTATCTAGGTCTAGAATATTTCTGATATTTACTGCTGAATAAGCTCATCCTTTCTTGTTCTTTCCGAACTCTGGCTGGTTCAACTCAGCAGTCTGCCTCTAAATTAGACAGCACTTGCAAAAACACCAAAACACGGGTACTTCCTTCCACAAACTAACTTTACCTTCGTTGTTTGTAGTAAAGCTAAKGGCTGAGCCACACCACAACTAGAAACTGTTTTCCTTTTTCAGTAAATAACACAATCTTGGGGTTCACAGTGTCATCAGTTATCCTGCAACATGGGTGCACTATGCAATACCTGGCTCCGGTGAGCTTATTTATTTTGATTTATTTGGCATACATTTGGTGTTTAGCCTACATGTATGTATGTGTGAGGGTGTCAGATCCTCTGGAACTGGAGTTATAGACCTCTGTGAGCTGCCATGTGGGTGCTGGGAATTGAACTCAGGTCCTCTGTAAAAGCAGCCAGTGCTCTTAACCTCTAAGCCATTTAAAGACAAAATAAGTTAGAAAAACAATCTTGATCCATCTCACAGGCCCAAGAATATTTTATTTTGAACCAGGGTCTGCCTAAGTACCCCAGGCTATCCTTGAACCTGCTAAGTAGCATAGGCTGGCCTTAAAGTCTATGTTCTCTAGCTTTAGCCTCCCAAAAGCAGGGATCATAGGTATGGGACACCACATCCACCTTGGAGGAATAAAAGCTATTTTAGAAAGATGACTTGAACGGACAAAGCAGTTATAGAATGTATTTAGTTGTACATTTATTGCCCGTCCTTTTACTATGCCCTAAGGCCATAGAGATAGATGATTTCGCCCCACTCTGGTCTTGGGAGCTCACTTAAACATAAATCCGACATTACCATGATAATAGTTTGTTTTAATTTGCTGATCCCCCCCCCCCATAGGCTGTCTCTCAGCTGGGGGAGAGGGAAATGTCTTTAGGTGATCCAAATCTACTCCCTGCAGACCTTGTTGGCCATGAGAAGTGAGACAACTACTGTAAATAATTCTTGTTATCAAAGAAACAAGAGTGAGTCCAGGGATAGTGGCTTAACACCTTTAATCTCAGCATTTGGAAGGCTGAGGCACTTGGATCTCTTTGAGTTTAAGGCCAGCCTAGTCTACAGAATGAGTTCCAGGAGAGCCATGTCTGCACAGAGAAATCCTGTCTCAACAAAAATAAGTAGCTTATTTAACTTTTGTTCTCTTTCTTTCTTTCTTTCTTCCCCCCCCCTCTCTCTTTCTTTCTTTCTTCCCTTCTTTCTTTCTTCTCAGGAGTAATGTAAGGATTCTTGTTCTCCCAAAAGCTACCAAGAGCAAAAYATAGACAGTGCCACCGTGGTTCCAGAAGACATCCTGGGAAGAAGCATATCTGTCTCTCACTTAAGGAAGCTGGTGACCTCCTATGGCTCCTGTGAAAATCAGCCACGTGGTGTCATTTTCTTCTCAGGTATATTAGCTACCTGCCACAATAGCTCTCCTCTTGGTGACTGAAAGGAATGGATAAATAACGGACAAAGCCCTAGGCCTATCTAAACCAGAGTCCCTAGATGGCAGTTTGGTCATTCTGCTATTGAAATTAATCAAGGGTACTCAAGGCCATACCTGACCTATGAGGATATAGTGACCACCATCAAATATGCTCATTTTCTGAATGCCTACAGTCTCCATCTCTGCTAGATCCCAGACTTTGGGCCCAGAGCCAGTCTCATGGGGATTGTTAGGGACTTCCCACTAGTCATTTGCTTCATCCATTATCCCCCTCTCTTTCCTTCTATTACGCTGATCTTTTTTGAGAGGTGCCATGGACATTTGGGTGGCTAAGTCTATTTTACAGCAGTATCATTGCCAGGGTAGAGTATTTAGCATCCATCCCTAATGACAGTATTACTGTGTGGTGATTATGACAGTCAAAGGCATCCCCACACTGGGCTTGAGAAATGGCGTAGTTAGAGCACTTGCTGTCTTGCGAAAGATGTAGTTTCAATTCTTAGCACCTATGCAATGGCTCACAACCACACTTAACCCCAGTTCCGGGGAATTCAACCGCCATGTAAGAGGTGAGCATGTATCCTGGCAAAACAGTCATACACATAAAATAAAAGGAAATAAATTATTTTTTTAAATCCCTGAACATTTCCTTAAATGGTGCTTAGGAACTACTAATTAACCCACAAAATTAACTAAAAAGTATTTTCGCCTTCCTTACCTGCAAGTCAGCTTGAACTCTCCTCATTGTCCTTCCTCCTCTTTGTCTTCGTTCTTTTTTTTGAGACTTGAGATATATTCCTGACAGGCACAGAACTCTATATACACCAGGATGGCCTCTAACACAAAAAGATGTACCTGCCTTTGCTCCTGAGTATTGTTTGCTTTTGTAGATTTGTTTGTTTGTTTGTTTGTTTGTTTGAGAGAAGGTCTTGCCCTGTAGCCTAGGCTGGCCTTTAACTCAACTGTGTATCCAAGGTTGGCCTCCAACTCTCAAATCATCCTGCTTCAGCCATCTGGGTGTGGGAATTATAGGTATGTGCCACCAATCCCACCTTCAAATGTTTTGTCATAGAATCTTCTAGAACTCTATAGACTGTTCTAGAACCTGAAGAGAGGGATGAGCACGTGTCTGTAGCCTCCCGCCCCAACCCATATTTTAGAGCTTTACTTTTATGAGAAAAACATTCACACACATGTGAAATTAAGTTAAAAGAGCRACTTTATTGCTGAAACAAACAAACTGAAAGAGTACAGTCTTTTGCTGGGTGTAGTGGTACACATCTATAATTTTCCTGGGTGGAGTTTATGTTTGGAGCTAGCCTAGACTAAATAAACAAAACAAAAAAAAAATCTTATAGAATTATTTTGGAGGGAAATAAATGTCTGTGTAAAGGAGTTAGAATAAAAAACTATTGATATAGTATAGTGTTAAGAGCTGTCTTTTGAGGAACTTGGGATTGCATTTTGCTCAGTAATTTAGCCTGAAGTTTGGGATTGGTTTTGAAGCTCCCTCRGCCCTGCCTGCCATGCTTGTTTATTTATCTAAGCAGAAGTAGTGGTGACAACCCAAGAGCCCTTAAGGGGGTTGGATTTGGTGTCTGCTGAGTGAGTGAGAGTCTGGCGGCCTGAGTTCCTATGGATACCCCTGGTGCTTTCTGTCGTGTTGAGGGGCCTCAGCAGGTCTGCCACTGTAGACATCTCTTACTCTTAGGTGTCCTATTTTCCCTTATGAGCTCAGAAACTCTCCCTAATTTTTCTGTTCCTCTCTTTGATGTAGGATCCCAAATATCCTGTGGAGAACTTGCTGAGCCCAGACAGTCACAGGGGACCCTGGCTCAGCTGCCCTCGGGACAAGACCAGACAACTACAAGTGGAGCTGCAGCTGGAGAGGGCCGTGCCCATAAGCTATATTGATGTTGGTGAGTGAATTCTCAGGCCCTTTGGGATCTCTGAGCAATAAGATGACCCTCCCCACTCCCCTCAACTATCTCAGTTCATTCTGGCTGAGTAGCCTTCTGGAATAAGGCCTGCCCAGATGTGAAGAGAAAATGTGGTCTTTGCCCTTGAGGAAGGCTTGGTGTTGAAGAACTCCAGCGTCTTCATTCATAGAGAATACAACATGGAACAGAGGCTATAGCTCAGTTGGTAAAGACTTGGTTTGATTCCCCAGAACCCACATTTAAAGCTAGGCATGGGAATGGGAGCCTGCTCAGTAGGAAAAGCACTTGCCATACAAGTATGAGGGTCTGAGAGAATTCCCAGAATCCATCAGAACCAGACGGAATAATCCACATCTGTAATCCCAGTGCCTCAATGGAAGACAGGAGGTTCACAGACGAGCTAGTGTGACTAACACAACAGCAAACAACAGAGACAGCCTACCTCAGACAAGGTAGAAGGGGAGCACAGACACACACACACACAGACACACACACACACACACACACACACACACGCACGCACACACACACACACAGCCAAATGTGGCATCATACTCCCTGTAATCCCAGCACCTGGGAGGTAGAAATGAACTTCTACCTGGAGATCACTGATGTGCTGCATAGTTGAATGTCAACTTGACACGAGCTGAACTCCTCTGAGTGGAGGGAGCCTAAATTAAGAAAACGCCTTCAGTTGAAGGCCAGCTTGGACTACAAAGTTAGTTCCAGAACGGCCAGGGCTACATAAGCAAACAAAAGAACAAAAAATAAATAATAAAAGAAAGAAAATGCCTCCATAAGATTGGGCTGTAGGCAAGACTGTAGAGCATTTTCTTAGTGATTAATGTGCGAAGCCCTTTGTAGGTGGTTTCTGGGTTCTATAGGAAAGCAGGCAGCTGGGCAGTCATTGGCAGTGCATGCCTTTAATCCCAGCACTCGGGAGGCAGAGGCAGGCAGATTTCTGAGTTCAAGACCAGCCTGGTCTACAGAGTAAGTTCTGGGACAGCCAGGCCTATACAGAGAAACCCTGACTCAAAAAAAAACAAAAAAAAAACAAAAAAAA
>BDUI01000145.1:291612-306893 GCA_002335545.1 Apodemus speciosus
AAGATGCAAGCAAAACATCCATAAATAAACATATTTAGCCGGGCGGTGGTGGCACACACCTGTAATCCCAGCACTCTGGGAGGCAGAGGCAGAGGYAGGCGGATTTCTGAGTTTGAGGCCAGCCTGGTCTACAGAGTGAGTTCCAGGACAGCCAGGGCTATACAGAGAAACCCTGTCTCAAAAAAACCAAATCCAAAAAACCAAACAACAACAACAAAAATATTTAAAGAGTTTTGCACATTTACTTTACAGTCAATGTCTCACTCCCACCATGTAGGCCTGGATGGCCTTGAACGCACATCCTGCTGTCTCAGCCTCTTCAGTGCTGAGGGATTAGTTAGAATGTTTTATGATCTATTTGACTAAAAATAGCTACCATTAGTCAACATTTTCAATTTCTTCTTTAATTGGAAATTTACTATGGCTATCCCTGTATTCCTTTAACAAACAGCCTTACTGAGAGAATGGGTGACCCTATCAACAACCTGGAAAAAACAGCAGCTAGGATACAAGGGTGTAGACACTGCCCCAAAACTGCTTTAATAAAGTGAGGTAATGTTCCCAAGGCAACAGTGGGCCTAGGTCCTCAYGTTCAGTGGMACGGYAAATTCCTGACCTGTTCAAGGCACAGATGCCAAAAAAAGTATTTAAGACGAAGCTATTAGCATATCAGACTACTTTTATGCTTTAAAATCTTAGGGCTGGGAACTTGGTGGTACAAGGGCCGAGCAAGGAGAATCCTAGCATGATGTTCCATGCTATAAGTACAGGAGCCTGTCTTCCTGTAAGTTCCCTAACATGTTTCTTAGACAGGGTCTCACTCTGTAGCCCTGACTGCCCTCAAACTCACGGAGATCCACTCACCTGTGTGCTAGGTGCCAGGATTAAAGGCACGAGGAACCAAGTTTTTAATGTGGTACTGGGGATGGAACCAAAGGTCTTGTGCATACTAAGTACATGCTAAGCTGAGCTTGACTCAGCCAGAGCTCCCTTTCAACAAATGTTATGACAGTTTGCATTCTATCAGCAAGATACTGGCTTTGACTTCCTCAGTCCTGCTCTCCCTATTTAACACGGTGTATCAAAATGTGTTATCATTTCTTATGTGTTTGGTCTACTAGGCAGTCAAGGCTTGAAAACAGCAATTACACTGTTTTCTGTTACTAATTCAGTGAACATGCGCTTTGTGCTTTATACCTAATGCACCACGTGGCGAGAAGCAGAAGCAGCAGCTGATCACAGAAGGACAAGGACCGAGGACAGGCAGTAAGGACGGAGGGTGCCAACATACTATCCTTCCTATCAGGTTACTATGCTTAACATGAGGATTAGGCTACACCAAGGAATCCTTAGCCACACGATTTCATTACGTGAGCAGGTTAGAGACAAAGAGTGCTGAAGAGCAGCATTTTCTGTGTTGTACCTTCACACAGTCATTAACACTAGATACATTACCTAGTAAATGGACAAGCAGGGAGGAAAATACGATAAATCTGAGAAACTGGCAAAAAGTCCCTATTCTTGTGCATGGATTTCATTAAAGTATGCCTAAGAAATTTCAACAAACTACTCTAAAATATATTTTTCAAGTAATCTTTGCAGACAAGTTTTCAGAAGCCAGAATAATAAAACATTGTAAACTGAGGGAATGTGGGAAAAACCAGAGCTCCAAAGAGGTCTGTGGGAATGAAAGATATTTTCTGGAAAAAGCTTGTGTTAATAACTGGATCAGTTTAGAATAGTGTCCTTTTATTTCAAGTCACAGCATATACAAATCTTATCCCTTAAACCCTGATGGCCTTTTTCCTGAAGAAGACAAACAAACGAACCAAAAAACTTTTAAAATTGGAGATGGCTCAGCAGTTAAGAGCACTTGCTGCTCTTGCAGAGGACCCAGGTTTGGTTTTCAGGACTCACATGGTGGCTCACAACCATGTATAATACACGTTCCAAAGATCTGATACTTTCTTCCATCTTAAATAGGCACCAGGAATGCAATGGGCACACATACAGAGACAAAATTTACATATAGTAAAAATCTTTCTGGGCGGTGGTGGCGCACGCCTTTAATTCCAGCACTTTGGAGGCAGAGGCAGGCGGATTTCTGAGTTTGAGGCYAGCCTGGTCTACAGAGTGAGTTCCAGGACAGCCAGGGCTACACAGAGAAACCCTGTCTTGGGGGGGTTGGGGGGGGGACTTAAAACTTTTTGTTTTACATTTCTTTGAACATGAAGTTTCTGAGCAAGCTATTTTGACTTACTGTTACTGAATTCAGGTTCATTTCAATTACAAGGTTGAGGTAAAGCTACATCTATATCTACCTGTGTGTCAAAGGTTTCAAGCTATTCAAGTCTCAAACATGCACATAAGTCTCCATCAGCTGGGGAGATTAAGYATGTCAGAATCCCACAGAAGATCCATGGAATTCACATGATTGCTGATTTAAGAAAGTAAGTTTTTGGGGCTGGAGGCTCAGCAGGCTGGCCTCCCAGGAGTCCTCAGTTCAATTCCCAACAACGACGTGGTAGCTTTCCAACTGTCTATGCGATTGACACCTTCTTCTCCCATGCAGATGTACATACAGAAGGAGCGTTCATTTATATAAACTTTTAAAACAAGTCGAGCGCTCCATACTATTGAAGCAATCGGCTAGATACTGGAATCAAAACCAGGAGCTTGAAACGAATAAAAACCACAGGAAAAAACTTTCCACACTAGCCTTAATTTGTCTGCAACAAAGGATCATGTGTCAACATTTTCTCTCACCTAGAAATTACAGAGGATCATACAATTTTTTGTTGTTGTTGTTGTTGTTGCTTAGTCATACCTCCTTTTTAGGGAGCAAAAGCAGTTTTGTATAAATGTAATCCTTAAAGTAAAATACAAATTTTCCTAAGTAGCTCAAGAAACAAGCTTCAGTCTTTTCTAATTTTCTTTTTCATTATAGTCTGAGGTAGTGTGGATCTGAGATGGGGGTGGGTCTTGAGACTTCAGAAACACCTTAAGGAAATAAGTTTCTCCAASAAGAATTCAACAGTGTGATTCTTCGACTCAAGAATGAAAAGAGCGCACTGTCTGTTCTTCATTCATTCAGATGGTTCAGGGAGTTCCCCGTGATAAGTATAGGATCTTAGTAACTAATACTAATAATTAGCCACTGGTGGTTTCTATCTCCCTCATGAGACCAGGCATAGGAAGGGGTGCCACTAGCCCTGTCTAACGTGAGTGAAGTCTTCATAATGAACACAAACAGAACTTCTCTCTCATCTCTGCTGTCTATCAACCTCTTCAAACCACTCCCCCTGCTCATTGTACTCTATTTGCCCAATGTGAATCCTTAGTAGCTCTCTTTTGGTTACAACTTGATCTGAGATATCTTTTACTCTCAGTTTTTCAATTAGCTCTTGCCTACTACACTGTCAGTTGCTAAAAACAGAAATTTTAGGTTTTTTCCCTTGGTGTTTGGCTCTGGTGATTAAAGCTGACTGCCACGCACCAATATTGCATACATTTTTTTCTCTTTACCTAGATGGAGCTTTTCTTTTTCAGCCGTATCTTTATCACTCCATATGTTTATCAGCAAGAGATAAAAAAGAAAGGTTATTTGATTGCATGGTGGGGGGCATTGGAAAGTGCAATCTGGGATAGAAGTCATAAAAAAATAAAAATAAAAAAAGAAAGAAAAAAAATATGTTCACTTACAGATTTCTTGAGAGAACGCCTAACTATGTAGCTCAGGCTGGCCTGAAATTTCCTATGCTGATCTGACTATCCTTGAACTCGGAGGTCCAACTGCCTCTGGCTTTTAAGTCATACATTTACGAGCAGAGTTTTTGTTTTGGTTTCTTTAGGGATACCATTCCACGTTCATCATACCCTCCCCTCCTATCCTGTACACAAACCATGAACATACACAAGATTGTCCAGAAAGTGCCTCCCCAGAAATTATTTAATAAATCATAAAAATCACACATCTGAGCAGTCAAAATAATTGTAGCATGGAAAAATCCCCAAAGTCCTGTTTTTAGCAGCCAAGAGGGTGTGTTACAAAGTCACACAATCAATACCTCTTTGAAGGAGTAAGTTAAAAATATCACTTTAACTTGATTGAGTATAAACCACATCCAAATTAAAGCAAATCATTTTACCATTCAAAGAAACAACCTAATAATTATTACACAAATAATTATAATGAACAACACAGCCCCTATTCTCTCCAAAAATAATTTACTTGCTTTTTAAAATTATGTATTTTTATAACAATTATTAAAATACAGTATTACAAGTTTACCTGAAATATAGCAAACAGCTTGAGAAAAAGGAACTAAACTCTTGCAGAAAGTTAATCTGACTTTTAAAAAGTGATGGAGGTAAAAAACAAGATCAGACTGCACATCATGAAATCAATAAAAGTAGGATTTACGTTGCCTCGACCCTACACAAGAAAAACGCTATCTCAAGTTGACCACTGATCAAAACATTACAAGTCCGAATGAGAGAAATTCAAAGTTACAATCTGTAGAAGAGTGATCCAAACAGCAAGAAAATTCTTTAAATCTTGAGTAAAAACCAGCAGCGCRCAGCACTGCGCCTCCCTTGCACTCAGCGCCAAGGGCTGCACAGCTGAAAAGCTGAGTGACTGCTCTGACTCCGTACCACAGCTGCATTCACATTCTCTGCCCTTCTCTACCTGAGGTGGGGGTGCAGGTTTGCCATTAAGAGTCATCTGGAAAGTGGCTGCCTGGCCTGCAGCGGGCAAAGGGGCAGTCTTCAGCTTTTTTGAAGTAGTTTTGGGTGGTTGTTCCTCCTCCTCTTCATCAGAATCCTGAAGGCCATACTTAGAAAAATGGGAGACCTAAGAAGAAAAGAAACCAAGCAAGGTCAATGATTAAGTGTTCTCTTCATTCTTTCTTTAATATCTTTGAAATATCTTTAATACCTTTGAAAAAAGACAAACATGGATTAAAGATTTAAATAGTCAAAGCAGGGGCTGGAGAGAGAGCTCAGCAGTTCAAGGTACTGGTGGCTCTTCCAGAGGACCCACACCTGTCTATAATTCTAGTTTCAGGGGTTCCAATGCCCTATTCTGGCTTCCAAGGGCACAATGCACAGAAATAAGTAAGTTAAGTAAGTAAATTTAAAATAATTAAAGAAAATGTTAGTGAAATATCAGTGTGTTAGTTTTCTATAATTTTGACAGTGTTCACTGYACATAACAGTTGCTCAAAATTAAGTGAATATATGCAATATAATATATATTACAATGAGCTGGGAATGGGAGCACACAACTTTAGTCCCAGCAGTAGGGAAACAGAGGAAGGTGGATCTATGTGAGATTTAGGTCATCCAGGACTACAAAATGAGTTTCAGGACAGCCAGGTAGATACAAAGAAACCCTGTTTGGAAAGAAACCCCCGCCCCTAAACCAAAAACCCCACATGCACACACACACATACTCACTCACACATGTGAGACTTGAATGTAATCACCCAGTGCTGGAAAGTTGGCTCAGTGGTTAAGAGAACTTGTGGCAAAGATCCAGGTTCAATTCCTAGCACCCACGTGGGAGGCTCACCACCTCCTTGGGCACTAGCCACTGGTGTGGTACACAGATGCCCATGCAAAACACTCATCAACATAAACACAAATAAAAAAAATTCAGGCCTGGAGAGATGGCTCAGCAGTTAAGAGCCCTGGTTGCTCTTGTAGAGGTCCTGAGTCAAATTCCCAGCAACCACATGGTAGTTCACAACCATCTATAATGGGATCCAATGCTCTCTTCTGTCAGACAGACATATAGGAAGACAGAGCATTCATATGCATAAATAAATAAAACAAAAGAACATAGAAAATACAATCATCCTTGACCCCTGACATATACTACCTAATTGTTCACTATCTATACAAGGGTCTTCAACCAGCTAAATTATCCAACCAGTCTAGAAGAAGAAATTACTAGGTAAGGTTAGCTAGAACAAGTAGCAGTCAACCTCTCCATTTTCAAAAGTATTTAAAACTAAAAATGACAATTAGGGTCCACAAGTTGGATGGCTCAGCAGATAATATTCTTGCTGCGAAGTCTGACAATCTGATTTTGGTCCCCAGCAACCACATGGTATAGAGAACTGACTCCCCTCAGATGCCTTTTGCATCCACTTGTAAACAGTAACATTTCTGTACCCACACATGTGCACATGCACACACATAAGAGTGTTAAGAAGGGGGAAACGTTGCAAATGATCAGAGTTACGGAGATAGCTCAGTTGATACACTGTTTGCCATGTAATCATGAGTACCAGAGTTCAGATGCCCTCTTCTTCCAACAAGAAGTTGGGTAAGACCACCACAACTACAAGCCCAGCATTGAAGAGGCAGTAGTAATTTTGGGTTCTTGGAGCTAGCTAGCTAGCCAGTCTTCTGAATTAGGGAGTTCTAGATTCAGTGGAGATTGTTTCAAACAATAAGATGAGCTGGGTAGAGGTATATGCTTTTAATTAAGAAAGAAGTAGGCAGTTCTTTGAGTTCAGAGTCAACCTATTCTACAAAACAAGTGGCAGGTTAGCCAAGGCTACATATTGAGACCATGCCTCGAGATGAATGAATGAATGAATGAATGAATGGCAACAGAGGAACACACCTGATATTGACAGACAAACAGACACTCATACACACTCACACACACAAACACCAATAAACCAATTTTTAAGAAAGAGACAAAAAGATTTTTGATGAGTTAATTTTGTAACTCCAAAAGCTAGAAGTGGGTTAAGTAACTATACCTTAAACACCCAAGAACCAGTTTCAGGCCGATACTCCTTGAATTGGGCCCCTTGCTTTCTTGACACTGCTTCTAATCTCCCCTCATAGTTGATATCGGCAAGTCGATCTGGACTCTTTATTAAACACCGGGATGTTTTATCTGTTGGCCAAACTCCATCCAAAGTAACTTCAGCCTTCCTGTGAATTATAAACAGACAAAATGTAAGAAGAGTAAGACTTTTCTATGGAAGAGYCCTTCCCTGAAAGACTAATAGACAACTGCAAGTGATCCAGCTSTATCAACCCCAAACATACAAAGGTACTTCCACATTCATGTTGATTGCTATAATATTCACAATGGCTAAGTTGTGGTAACAGCCTAGATATCTATCAGATGAGTGGATAAAAGAAGGGGTACATACTTTTTNACACCTGATATTGACAGACAAACAGACACTCATACACACTCACACACACAAACACCAATAAACCAATTTTTAAGAAAGAGACAAAAAGATTTTTGATGAGTTAATTTTGTAACTCCAAAAGCTAGAAGTGGGTTAAGTAACTATACCTTAAACACCCAAGAACCAGTTTCAGGCCGATACTCCTTGAATTGGGCCCCTTGCTTTCTTGACACTGCTTCTAATCTCCCCTCATAGTTGATATCGGCAAGTCGATCTGGACTCTTTATTAAACACCGGGATGTTTTATCTGTTGGCCAAACTCCATCCAAAGTAACTTCAGCCTTCCTGTGAATTATAAACAGACAAAATGTAAGAAGAGTAAGACTTTTCTATGGAAGAGTCCTTCCCTGAAAGACTAATAGACAACTGCAAGTGATCCAGCTSTATCAACCCCAAACATACAAAGGTACTTCCACATTCATGTTGATTGCTATAATATTCACAATGGCTAAGTTGTGGTAACAGCCTAGATATCTATCAGATGAGTGGATAAAAGAAGGGGTACATACTTTTTYTTYCAGTGGTAAAGAAATAAGAAATCATGGCACTTGTAGGAAATGCAGATCATTTTATTAAGGAAAGTAAGGCAAAAAGACAAASGCATGTTTCCTCCCAAGTGCTTACACATAGGCAGGCACACAGAGTACAAAGTGAGTTACAGTATAGCCAGAGCTACATGGTAACACTCTGTCTTGAAAAAACTAGAAAATAAAGCAAAACAAAACAAAAAGATRTAATAGAGATCCAACTAACASCACTGTAAATAGCAAAGATCGGCCTGAGGCTGGGTGTGGAGGTTCATGCCTTGTAATTCCAGGATTTGAGAGAAAAGCAGAGGCCAGTCTGGGCTATAGAGTGAAACACTATCTCAAGGGGAAAAAGCAAACAAATGCGGCTGGAGATGACTCAATAGTGAAGATGAGAAGACTTGGGTTCAGTTTCTAGAACTCAGATGTCAGCTCAGAACCATCTAGAATTTTAGTTCCAGGGTTATCAGTATCCTAGAACACTGCATGCATATGGTAAAAAGACATACATGCAGTCAAAACATTCATACACATAAAATAAGAATAAATGTGAACAAAACGATATTAACAGCAATATAGAGGGAAAGAGGAAACGATAGAGGAAGTGAGTGATTCCTTAGGAGTATTTATTGTGCAGTGTTTCAAACCTGGAGCCCTAGAGCTAGAAATGGCTCAATAATGAGGTCTATTATTAGACTTATGGGGGGCAAGAAAAATGGCTTAATGGTTAAGTGAATTGGGGAGGACCTGGGTTCCCTTCTCAGCACCCCATGGCAGCTAATAACAGTCTGTAATTACAGTTCCAGGGATCTGTCAGCATCTTCTAATATGAGGACAACAGGCAGACATCTGTTTTTCTGTGTGTACTGTACAGACATATGCACAGTCAAAGTACCATAAAAAGAGAGTACATACTGTATGCATTTCTAGATGGGCCTGAGTTTGGCTCCCAGCACCCACATTGAGCAGCTCACAAGTACCTGCAACTCCATAAATACAGGGATGCAATGCCTTTGCCGCCTCAGGGATACAAACTCACACTACAGGTATATGCACAAACTCATACACACAAAGAGCTCCATGGTTAAAATATTAAAAGTGATTAAGGACAAAGTATCACATCTATTGTAATGAACTCAAATTGGTTTTAGAGTCAGACTGCATTTATTTCAAGTGTAATAGTATTATCAGTTATTTACAGTCTGTCTTAGTATAGATCACTACACTTAATAACAACTACTGTTAACAGTCATTGGGCTGAAAGTGCAGCTTACTAAAACTAGCATAGATGAGCATTTTGAGCACCATAATAAACAAAAGACAAAAACAGTTTAATAGGGTTAGTTTTTAATAGATTAATAGTTTATGTGTATAGGTGTTTAGAATGTTAAATAACATTGAATATTGACACAACAGTCATGATGCACCTTCTATCACTATCAGAGTTCAGGTGCCATGTCTTCCTCATTTACATGCCTTTTACCTAGAGCAGGGATTAGCATGTGATTATTTGAAAGATGATTTTATGATTACTTTTTTATTGTGGCAAAAAAAAAAAAAAACCCATAAAATTTGTGATCTTAACTAGCCACCCAGATATTTCAGAATTGCCAAGGCCATCCTGCAGAAGGAGAATCCACCAGTGATGCTGGAGATGCAACACAGGGCCTCATTCATCATAGGGACACGTTCTACAACTGAGTCATATCCCACCCTGTGTTCTAACTCTAAAACAGCAACAACAAAAATTTGTGTGTGTGTGAAACATGCATGTACGAATGCAGCATGGTATTCATGTGCAGGTCAGAGGACAACTTGAATGCGTTTGTCCCCTACTATTTCATAATGAAGGGCCCAAGGATTGAACTTAGGTCATCAGGCCTAGCAGCATGCACTTTTACCCACTAAACCATCTTTCAAACCGGCTTGCTTTTATTGAACATTCTATCCTAGTCCTCCCATGGTAAGTAATAAAAATTACATTAGAAATGAATATTCGCATCGCTGTCTAACCTAACCTATCTACAAAACGATTTGTAAAATAATCCTGTAAATCTGAGACTCTGTCTATTTCCTATGGTTTGAGCACAGTTTGTGTACTCCTTAAGGCTTCATTTGCTGAAATCCTCATTGTGAAGCAGTAAAATAGTGCATACTTGAGCTACTTGGAAGAAATTTAGACTAGATAGAATCACTACAGTGGAGCCCTCATAACTGAATCCCCCTGGCTTTTTAAGGAGAGAGAGCAGGCAGTTAGTTACACATTTATATCTGTACTTCCTATCTCTTGCCATGTGGTACCCTACACTTCCTTAGGAATGGCAAAAATACCATCATTAAATGTGGTTGCTTGATCTTGGATTTAAACCCACCAAACAAACGTCCCCCTTTTTTCATGACTCACTCAATCTGTGTATTTTTGGCAATGAAAAATTAATATATCACTAAATCTCCATTTCTCCTTGTAGCTCTTTGTCACCATAATTCTACTTTGGTTCTATAATTTAACTTACTCAACCATCAGTAGAAAAATACAGTAGTTATCTTGTGATTGTTTATTTCACTATCCACGCTGAACATTGTCAGAATTTCCTTCCTCACTATTGATTGTGTTTGGAGACAGGACCTTGTTATACAGTCCCAAGCAGACTGCAATTCATAAAGTCCAGGCTGGCCTTGGAATCTTTCTGATTCCAAATTACCTTCGTTTGTAAGACTGAATAATAATAATTCCTCATATGTTCATGCTACATTTTATCCATCCACCCATAAATGAATACTTTTAGAATTAAATGCAGGGCTGGAGAGATGGCTCAGTGGTTAAGAGCACTGTCTGCTCTTCCAGAGGTCCTGAGTTCAATTCCCAGCAACCACATGGTGGCTCACAACCATCTGTAAAGGGGTCTGATGCCCTCTTCTGGTGTGTCTGAAGAGAGTGTATTCATACACATAAAATAATCAAATCCTTTAATCTTTAAAAAAAGTTTAATGCAACCATGACCAAAGATATAAAGTATTTCATAATCCTAAAAATGTCATTTTTAGAGATTGTTTTAGTGTAGGGTGTTTTGCTATTATGTATAGATGTATGTACTCTATGTGTATACTCATGTTTATGAAAGCCAGAAGATAGAATAGAATTCCCTAGAGCCAGAGCTACAAACAGCTGTGAGTTGCTGGGAACCCAAATGCAGGCCATCTGCCAAGAGCAGCAAGTGTTTAACTACTGTCCTGAGCCAGCCCTCCAGCCTTCACCCTATTCCCAACCCTCAAAAAACAAGCTCTTTCCCGGGGTTCTGCAAATTTAACTTCAACCAATCAAACATCTAAATTATTCAGAGAAAGATGGCTGTAGTAGTACAGAACTGTTACTGCAACACAGGGAAGGCTGCAGCAGGCATGCTGTGAATCACAGCCAGGTTAGCGGGCAAGGTCACACAGGGCTATAGTGCAAGACCCTGTCTAACCTCCCACCATATCCAAGCACTAGATGGCAATAAAATGCCTATTAAACAAAATAAGGGTTAGTCTTACATTTAAATAGTGTGCCAGTGGCAGAAGAAGAAATACAACAAAACAAAACACAACACCTTTCTGGAGTTGGTGCTTAGTGGCAGAATGAGTTTCAGCATGTATGAGGCCCTGGTTTAATCTCTAGCTCTGAAAAGCAAAATTAAGCAAAAGCAAAAGCAAACCTCCATTGTTGAAAGTTCCTGAAAATAGCGTGTGAACATGTTACCACCGGGGAAAAGGTATGAGTCCTAAAGTCAGTGCATCATTACCATTTATACTTAAAGAAGAATAGAAAAACAATTATTATTTTATAGCAAGATTATGTTTTTAGAAAAAAATTCGAATTTAGTTAATTATTTTTTGTATGTAAATAAATTCATACCTATTTAGCCCTTCACCCACAGGTGGCTTTTGGTTATCATCTACATAGACAATAACCTCCTTCCTCCGGATATGCACAATATCGTCCAAATTTAGATTTGTCAAATTCACATCTCCTTCAAAATAGATTGAGCCATACCCTAAAATTCAGAGCAAATGGTTAAAAAAGATCCTTCATGAAGGAGCAAAAATCTCCTTTAATCTGTAGAGATTAGCAAGGAAGAACACGCAACCTGTAATAATCTGTATTTTAAACTGTTCAGAAATTCATGGAGTAGCTTTCTGTCTSCTAAACAGGGCAAGAATGGGGACAGAAGAATGGCATTATATTGTTATCAGATATAACACCTCCAGTTTACATTTCTGGTGTCTTCAAATCTTCCCAAGTATCTGCAGTGCTGTTCTGTGAACAACTTGGTTCCTCCTCTGCTACATAAATTAAAACACTTGAGCCCATTTAAAATACAGTATCACAGAGTAAGTTTATTTAAAGAAAATTATCTGTACCAAATTAATATAAAACTGATCAATGTATTAAACTTAGTATATCTTCAAGTTTAATTATGAAGAATTGTGGGAAAAATAATTACCAGACTCAAACAGGTACGTCTAAGCCCTCAAATTCTACATGGTTTTAGTCTTCCTTGCTTTATTACTTGTCAATGTTTCTATTATTCCAAGTCACGGAAGAACCAAATACAGGGAAAAAAAAAACAGACCCAAAAACCAAGAGTTTAATAACCTTTATTAAAACCTTTAATAACAGGCAAGGTCCATTCGCTAAGTTATATGACTCCTAAACTCATAAACTTACCTTTACGGCCAATGGTGAAGTCAGAAACAATGCATTCTCCCTTCTCATTGGTAATTTTAGCCAGGTCATCCATAGATGGGATAGTATAGTAACCAACTTTTGTGAGAACAATGCCTATGACCAAAAGTCAAATAATATTGTGATTATACTAGGGTAGAACAGTTCTCAGTAGTATTAATTTTATTTTCATACAATTTTTAAATGAACTAAGTTGGGTTTTTTGTTTAGGTTTTTGTTGAAACAGGGTCTTATGCATCAGTATGGCCTTGTAGTTAAGACAAAGCTGACACCTTGAGCTTCTGAGCAACTTGCCTCCACATCCTGAATGCAGAACTTGGGGTGCAGAGGCAGAAGGGTGGCTGCAAGTTTGAAGAAAGCATGAGCAAGATCCAGACTCCACCCCCACAAACAGAAAAACAAAAACATTTTAAATGTAATATAGTCTAGTTAACTTTGCTTAACCCAAGATTTGTAGATTTTATTTACCATAGCCTTGTCTTTAAAGGGGACATCCAATAACATGGTAGGCAGTCCAAAGAATACACTACGGTAAGTCTTACTAATAAGCAATCCACTTGAATTTACAAAGTTAGGTAGACAGGACAGGCTCTTAGGTTATAAAAAGTGGGCTCTTTTGACCATAGTGCTGTAATTAAAAACTGTTTTAAAGGTATAAAAAGTATGTGACTCTGACCTGCTGGATGTATATGGTAAGCATTATTTTCTATCTCTTCTCGGTCATCTTGCAACGACTCATCATGGAAAGACGTTTCTTCACTACTTCCTTCCAGTCCATTGCGCAAAGCAGCACGCATGTTCAAAGCAACAATGGTATCTTCCACATTGCTGCTACTGTTATTTTTGTTTCCAACACTCTCTGGAGTTTGTGGAATGGGTTTGGCAATAGGATTAGTGTAAAATCGTGATACCAGAGAGTCATCATCTCCATCCTGCTGATGGTTCTCATCAACAGGTTTGCTCAGGAAGCTAAATCTGAAAAGGAAGAAAAAAAAAACCTTAGCCTTTGGCAATAAAGATAATGGCAGCAGTTAATCTTTATTAATGATCTAATGTTACACTAGATGATTCAATAAATTTAATATCTATCCTTAGCCGGGCATGGTGGCGCACGCCTGTAATCCCAGCACTCGGGAGGCAGTCAGGCGGATTTCTGAGTTCAAGGCCAGCCTGGTCTACAGAGTGAGTTCCAGGACAGCGAGGGCTACACAGAGAAACCCTGTCTCGAAAAAACAAAAAACAAACAAACAAAAAAACCAACTATCCTCATAGTAACTGTGTGAGATAGGATGTATTTATTTATTTATTTATTTATTTATTTATTTATTTATTTATTTAGTGGTTTTTCGAGAAGGGGTTTCTCTGTGTAGCCCTGGCTGTCCTGGAACTCACTCTGTAGACCAGGCTGGCCTTGAACTCAGAAAAAAATCCGCCTGCCTCTGCCTCCCAAGTGCTGGGATTAAAGGCGTGTGCCACCAACGCCTGGCTAGGATGCAATTATTATCTCTTAATCTGTAACAGGAAAACTGAATCAAAAAAGTCTTGCATATTATCACAAGGTTGTGAGTACTATCAGAGTTGAAGTTTTAAAATAGAAAAATCTAGGGCTAGAAAGATGGCTCAGAGGTTAAGCGCATGTACTGCTWTTTATAGAGGACCTTTCCCAGCATACAGGTGGCTCACAACAGTGACTCTAGTTCTAGAGGATATGATACCATCTCCTGGTCCCCTCAGACACCAGACACACAAGTGTATACAAATATTCATGCAACCAAAACACGCATGTTCATAAAGTAACAAATGAAAACTCCAGAAAAATCTAGCTCTAGATTTCATAGCCTTAACTGGTCATTTTCAAGGGAATAAATCTGAACACCCCTCTCTCACTATGTGGGTGTGTTCTAGGGATCAAATTTATGTCATCAGATTTGATGACAAAGGCCTTTACTTAGCCATCTCGCCAGCCTTAATTCTGATTAAATCTTTGATTAAGACAAACACAAAATACTTGCTGCTATGTGGAAATAAATGATTAATTGTTAATGATTAATGGCTAATGGTCAAGATAAAACAGCATTTATGAGAACTGGCTTTTTTCCCCAAAGACCCAGGGTTTTATTCCCGACATTCACATAGAAGCTATCTAAATTCCAGTTCCAGTAGATTTGACATCTCTTATGCCCTTTGCAGGCACTGTATGCACATAGTGCACAGACATACGTGTAGGCAAAACACTCATATGAATAAAGTTTAAAAATATCAAAATTATAATTATATTATAAACATAAGAGGTTTGGAAATACTTTAACGAAATATCAAATTACAAATTAAAAAAGGGTGGCACATTATTTTGAATAAAGGAATACCAAATAATTTCTGAAAGTTCAGTAATGAAGAGCTAATTAAATTATTTTATATTTATTGCAATGACCACAAAAACCATTAATGATGAGGAGTCAGGACTGGCAGGAGGGCTGAATGAGTGATACAAAGCCTAAATGACCGGAGTTTAACTCCTGGGGCCCATTTGCTGGTAGGAGAGAACCTCTAATCCTGGGACTATAAATGCATACTACCATCACTGGCTCGACCACTCACTCACTCACTCACTCACTCACTCACTCACTCACTCACTCACTCACTCATTCATTCATTCACTGTTTGCTTGAGACAGAGTTTTTCTACATAGCCCTAGCTGTCCTGAACTCTGTATATATACTAGGATGACCACCTGCCTCTGCCTCCCAAGTGCTGGAATTAAAGGTCTGCACCATTATGCCTTGTTTTCTAAAGTTTCACTAA
>BDUI01000145.1:322469-343023 GCA_002335545.1 Apodemus speciosus
AACAAAACAAACAAAAAAACTAAGATGATTTTCTTTTGTTAAAAATAAGGTAGTTGATATTGTAAAAACTAGGGAAGTACATTCACATGAATGAAGTACCTATGATATTTTAACAAAAGTAAAAACTTAGGATAATTAGTGAGTGAGTGTACAATATTAACACTGGGGAATAAAGAAAACAGACATAAGTAAATGAACTGAATTCTCTACTGTAACAAGTTAAATTTACTTATTTTAAAATAACCACAATAATTTAAGCACATTACTTAGCAAAACAAACTTCATCATATGCTAGATAAATTTAAAATAATAACAAAAGTGATTTCTAAGGGAGACCAAGCCTAGGAATGAGGAGATAAAGGCTAGAATCTAAGTCCCTCTATAGTACACAGCTATTTAATGATGTGCATATATGCACACCGCTTTAGTAGGAATGGGACAGTAGAAAAATCAAGCCAGCAAGCTAAGTATTAGCAAGAAATAAACTGTAAAGCCTTCTAAAGTGACTGACACTTACCTACTGGGGCCTGGGGGGCGCCAAAGCCCAAAATGGCTGTCGAAGTATTAAATCCAGGGGCCCCAAAGGCTCCTGTACCAAGAGGCCCTCCAATCTTAGGTTGGTTGTTTCCAAACAAAGATGCCTGTCCAGCACCAAGAGCTATGGAGACAAGAGGAAAGAACAAGTGCCACAGAAGGTCCTTTGACTATTGTGCCAGAGGTCAGTTACTTAAAGATATAACACATTTGGAAGCTTCATCATGACCAGTCATTTCAAGAAAAGAGCTACCGTGATAAATGCTGACGTCATTCTAGGCACCAGGCTGGGTACAGCAGAAGCAAAAAACATCTTTCTTGCATTAGTTTCCTCAACTACAACAAAAGATAGCTATGTCTGACTGAATAAACAGGGCAGTATAACTACCATCCTATAGTATAAACAATATCAAAGAATTAAAAAAACCAATTCCCTGTATATTTCAGTATTTACAAATCAAAATACCTAATTGACCCGATCATAATGTCAACTTTAAAAATAATAAATTATGTATATGTGCATTTTGCCTGCCATATAAATCTATGCACCACATACATGTCTGCTCATGGAAGCCAAAAGAAGGCATCAAATCCCCTGGAACTAGAGTTATAGACAGTTGAGAGCTGCCATGTGGGTGCTGGGAATCAAATTCAGGACTTCTGGAAGAGTAGCTAGTGCTCATAACCACTAACCCATCTCTCCAGCTCCAATACCAATATTTTTAAACTGGCATAAGCCAAACTACAAGAAATCAAATTACCTTCTCTGAATAGTTAAGATAAAAAAAAGTAATACTTTTAATTATAACATCGGCTGAAAACATCTTTAAATAAACTTTCTAGTTAGTTTCAAATAAACTAAACATGCTCAAGTTCTAAACCAGAGTGATTGGAACAAGAACTCCTTACTCCATCTAAATCATGAAAGTACAGATATACACCACCATTATTTAAAAAACAAAACCAAAAACTGGGTAGTGACAGAGCGTGTCTTTAATCCCAGCAGAGGCAGGCTTATCTTTGTGAGTTTGAGGCCAGCCTGGTCTATGGAGCCAGTTCCAAGACAGCCAAGGATGTTATACAGAGAAACCATGTCTCAAAAATATGAAGGGGAAAAAAAAAAAGTAAGGGGTGATCGAGAGATGGCTCACTGGTTAAGAGCACCTGTTGCTCTTGCAGGCACTTGATCCAACACCCGCCTGGTGGCTGGAAATAGTCTGTAACTCCAGGCCCAGGAAACATGAAGCTCTCTTTATGACTTCCCAGGCACTAGGCATGAACATAGTGCACATACATACAAGCAGGCAAAACACTTACACATAAAGGTATAACATCTTAAAAATTTTAATGTAGCAGAGAAATTATTTTCTACTTATTGAGTTTAAATCACCATCATTCAAAAAGGGAAACTGCAAATGCCACCAGTTTAGCTTGTACTCTCCCCACAAATAGTATAAAGTTCTAGTGTTAGTTTACAAATAACACTGTGAAATTCAAAGTTTAAACTTCAGAACAAGTACTTCTTAAACTTCTTTATACTTATTAGCAAATAGTCTTGGAATCTCTATGACATTTGATAACTCTTATACTCCTAATTTCCATATATGATCTATTGTTACTAAGGTTACAGGTGTAAATTCTCTAAATTTATCTTTTATTTACATGGACAAAGCATAAAGAATACATTGTAAGAAAAATGTAATCTGTAGCCTATGAAGAATAATTGCCAAGGCCAAATATTAAAAGTTAATCTATTAAATTGTGGAATTAAGAGAGGGCTAGAGAGATGTTAAGAGCACCAACTGCTTTTCCAGAGGTCCCGAGTTCAATTCCCAGCAACCACATGGTGGCTCACAACCATCTGTAAAATGAAATGTTCAATTCCTCAAAAAAAAAAAAAAAAAAAACAACTTATTTCTACTAAGAACATTACATGTATGTGGGGTGCCCACCAGAGGAAGGATTCTGATGAGGCAAAAAAAAAAAAAAAAAAAAAAAAAAAAAAAATGTCATAAAAAGAGAGAGAGAGAGAGAGATAGTATCAGGAAAAAAAAAATGATACCAAACATTTTAAAAGCTTGTACTAAAGGCAGAGAAATTGTTAAAAATCAAAATCTTCAAAGTCTAGAATCCAAGGAGAAATGTAAACACATGAAAATAAACTCAAACATGAAAAAAAAAAAAAAAAAGTCTGCAAACAAACTTAAATGAAAAAAAAGCAAAGACCTGAATGGGAATAAAGGTAGTATTAAAATTTTGCTATTTAGCAGAAACTGTTTTCATTTTTGAGTATGACATTTTTCTCAGTTAATATTATCAAGCATGATATTCCTGTGGGATGTGCAACTGTAGGCACACATGAATATCCTGACCGTGCTTGCTTAAAGATAGGAAAGACAAGCTATGATGTCTGGTAAGATAACTGTATTAAACACATATTTTCAACTGAAACTATTAAGATGTGATCACATTCTAAACCAAAGGGCATCTGTATGACTAAACAGAGACACCTACCTCAGTCTTATGTTTATTCTCATAAACTCTTTAGAGTTAAAACATGCTTGGTAGTTAATACACATCTCTTTTCTAGTACCCAATGACTGAAGCAAGCTTATGCCCAGCTTATGCTACAAGAAATACTGTTTTGTTTTGTTTTTTAGTATCTGGGAAAGTAGCTCAGTAGCTCATTTGGTAGAACACTCACCTAATGTGAATAAAACCCTATGTTTTAAATACCCTAGGTTTTAAAATACCACAGCACCACAAAAACACTAGAAGAAGAAAGCAGGAGGATCAGAAGTTCATGGTCCTCCTTCGTCTTTGGCTACACAAAAAGTTTAAGGCTAGTTTGGAATACATAAGAGTATTTCAAAAGTAAAATATTTTGTGTTTGTATCTATATAAATACACATAAATAATTTCCTTCAAAAAGCCCTCTTTAACTTGCTGATAACAAAGCTATTAACAACTATAAGATTAGAAGAAAATATTGATGAATACTGTTTATATTTTGGGATCATGTTATCATGTTCTCTGTCTCTCTCTCCCTCTCTCTCTCTCTCTCACACACACACAGAGAGCACAAAATAACCATATTTTAGTTTCTAATCCTTTCAAAACTAGTATAATTTTGGCATGTGAAAAAATGAGGGTTGTAGCCTGATGACGCACATCTTTAATCCTAGCACTCCAAATGAAGAAAGGCAGAATAGCAGAGAGATCTCTGATTCTAAGACCACCAAAGTGTTGCAAAACAGTGAGGGTTATAGAGAGACCTTGTCTTAGAAAACAAAAAACAAAAAAGAAGGAAAGCTCAAGGTTGGCTTGTTGTTGTGGCACACATCTTTAGTGCCAGCAAAAGAACTGATCAATAACAGGGCGAAGAGTAGACTTTGAATCAAGTAACTGAAAATACCCAAATTAACACAAAGGAGAAGCAGGAGCATAGATTTTAAGAGCCTTTTGAAAGCCTAGCATGATGGAGTATGGCTCTAATTCTCATACCAGGAGGCAGAAGACAGTAGATCCCTGCATTTAAGGCTAGTCTAGTTTATTTAAGGCGTTACAAGACAGCAAAGGTTTACATAGTGATTCCCTGTCTCAAAAATTTGGTCAATTAAAATAAAATACAAAGCTAAAGGCCAGCCTGGGTGAAAACTCAATTTATAAGAGTGCTTTCCCAGCATGCAAACGACCTTGAGTTCAATCTCCAGCATCCATAACCCATACTACCTACGAATCTAAAGTTATTATTGTTTGAGTCTAGAAGTTCAAACCCAGACTGGAAAAAAAAATACTAAAAATACTAAAGCCCTCCCCCTTCCAGCCCCCCAAAAAGATGTGGGTGGGGGGAAGAGGGGACAGATAAAATCTACCATGCAACCATTAGAAGTTATATATAATAAGCATAATTTATTAAAAATGGGTTATGGTCAAATATATGGGACAGAAAGATCCAAAGAACCAATCAGCTCACATAAAGATCTGCACTTCCATCACTAATCATTGGAACATGCCAGTCTCCATTACCAAAGAGAACATTAGCAAAGAGAACAAGTTCAGTAAGGGATCTAGGAAGATGCCCTCAGCTGTTAGGAATACTAGTTGCACTTCCAGAGGTCCAAGGTTCAGTTCTCGCACCCAAATGGCAGCTAACAATAACCTGTAACTTCAGATCCAGCAAACACTAACTCACATTAGTCCTTTTAAAAAGAAAAGGCCCAATAAGTTCCCATGGCAGAACAYGCCTATATTAGTTTCAGCTACCTACCTGGCTAGAAGAATCTCTCAAGCCTAGTAGTTTATAACTGTATTTTTTAAAAAAATATAGAAAGGGCCATGCACAAGTTACAGCTAAAAAGGAAATGGAATTCTACTTCACAAAGACAAAACCAAACAACACAGAAAAAGGTATGAGAAAAATAAATACATCAAACAATATAAAAACCAATGGAAAATGACACTGATTTTTCAAGATAAATCAACAAACCAACCAATAATAATGTATATCTTGTAGATACTAATTCAATTTCATTTATCTAATTATTAATTATATAGCATCACAAATACAAAATTATTTAGCAGAAATTCTCACTGAAGAGGTTTGGTATTAATATCAAAAAACATTGATAGTACTAGAAAGTTAAGATAAATGAAGGTATATAAAAGGCAAGTGCGGATGACCTCTGCGTATATAAACACATAGACACAAAGATTAATTCATTACTTTGAAAGGAAATCTATACACATGGACCAAAATAAAATGAGCTAATAATGTTTAAAAATGAAAAAAGAAAAAAATTCAATGAGATACAAAATATAGCACATGAAACTTGAGGAAATGATTATCTAACTATGTACAGTAATTTTTAGTTCATTCTTTTAAATCCTAGTTGCACCCCAAGACAACAATATACATCAATGCCATCTCAGCCTCTAGTCTAAGCTAACTTATAGGTATTCTTTCCTTGGGAGACCTTACACTAAATGCTTTCTCATTTTTCTTTTAATAAATCTGTATTTCTTTTGTTAAAACAAAATCCAAAGCAAAAGTCACTAATATAGGAATGAACCAAGGAAGTGGAGGTGGGATGGATCTATGGCAGGGAATTTCCCTAACATGTATATAATCCTGGCTTCAATCCTCAGCAGTGCAAAATATCTCAATTAMGGTTCAACTAAAATCCCTAATCATAAAATCATCATGTATCTATGTATGATGCAACCATATTTGAAAAAAAGAGGGATATGGACAAGCTACAGCAGAAATCAAAACAGTGGATTACTTCACAGCTGAAACACTGGGGCTTTTCATGGTATTTCAGAATTGCTGAAATATTTTAATAACATTTATTTCAAAAAGGAAGGTTAACGGGATATGGTGATGTAGGCACACTTTTAATTCCAGCACTTGGGAGGCAGAGACATGTAAATCTCAAGTCCGAAGCCAACCGGGTCTACATAATGGAGTTTGAGGTCATCCAAAGCTGCATAGTGAGCTTCCAGGAACAAGGAACCATGCCAGGTAGTGGTGGCACATGCCTTTAATCCCAGCACTTGGGAGGCAGAGGCAGGCGGATTTCTGAGTTCAAGGCCAGCCTGGTCTATAAAGTGAGTTCCAGGACAGCCAGGGCTACAAAGAGAAACCCTGTCTCGAAAAACCAAAAAAAAAAAAGAACAAGGAACCAAAAAGGTTAACATTCAAAGAAGTATAAAAGAAATGTCTATCTATTCAGATGGCATAGACAACCATATTACAAAAGCAAAGAAAACAGTGGAAGCAGATATTATGAAAGTAAGTAGTTTTACAACTAAATTACTACACCAATGATGAGAGAACTAGGTAAAAACAAGCAAATATGTATGCTTAAAAATTATTTTACTGGACTTGGAGAAATACACACCATTACGAACCCTCCCCCCTTCCAATGATGAAAACAAGAAGGTAAATATCTTAAATGAATTAAAAAATAACTAATAGTAGGAGGAAGAGGGATAAAAAAGGATGACGAGGTAGGCACAAGCCTTGTAACACTGGAGCATTTGCTAACTACTGCAGCATATACTCTCTATGCTTTGTCTTATCATGAGGCTTAACTGATGAACAATTCCAAGTCTAAATCATTCATAGTAGAGCTAAGATAAAGGAGTTTAAAAGTTATTGGCACTACACTAATAATTCTCACATTTTAAACTTAAAAACTCTCAGAGCAGGACTAGAGAAATCCAAACTTTATGTGGAAAGGGTGCTATCTCTATAATTTAAAATATGCATTTTGTGAACTTGTGCTAATCTAGTGATGGAAATATAATAATAAATCTATTCGTAAAAATGAAAATCTAAGCCTCTTATTTATAAGCATATGAGCTAATAAAACTCATAAATTCAAGATGTATTACTTCTTAAAATTCATGCAATCATTTTCTTACCTGTTCCAAATCCTGTACCAAGTCCAGTTCCCAGAGTCCCAGCTGCTGGCTTACTTCCAAAAATACTACTCCCACTGTTATTTGTGCCAAACCCTAAGGAGATAAAAGAATAAGTAAATTGTAATTTCTTAATTCTCAATTTTTGTTAAAAGGGGGTTTTAACACAAAGATAACTGATCTTAAACTATGCATCCTTATTAATATTAATGAACCCCAAATTATCAGCTAATGTAATTTGTTAAAAAATTCTGACACCTGCCAACAACTCTTTGTATTTACTTAATTGCATCTTTATGTTGATACATCAAATCAGAATAGGGAAATACCCAGTATCAAAGCAATGCACACAGGCTTGATATTTGAGCTTTGTAAGGCTTTCA
The DNA here is from genome assembly GCA_002335545.1 of Apodemus speciosus. Lineage (NCBI taxonomy): Eukaryota > Metazoa > Chordata > Mammalia > Rodentia > Muridae > Apodemus > Apodemus speciosus. Next base: position 329,813 of record BDUI01000145.1, read on the forward strand.
AAGTCAGTACACATGGTTCAGGTTTACTAAACAGAAAATTTCAATCCCACGAGTTTCCACTAAAATAAAATAAAATACTACTGAATCTAAAGGAATAGAAAATGACCCATAAAAAATCTTTATAGCAATTTGTTTTAAACTGAGAGATCTCACATGGCAGCAGAGTGTGGCTGACTGATTACATGAGGTGATTATACACTGCCATATTTAGTAAATTTATAGCTACTTTTTCATTTCTTTTTTTTTTTCCTTTTGACTTTTTGAAGGTTTCACAGAACTCAAGCTAGCTTCCAAATAGGTTGGCACTAACGTGGCTTTCAACACTGACCATCACCCCTCTGCTTTCCTAGAGCTGGGATGACAGGTGTGCAGCACCACTCCTGTCACTATATTGTAAAGAAAGATAACCTATGACCTAGGAATGGTCTATCTTGAGTTAAACAACTCCTTCTACTAATGATGAAGAGTTGAGCAAACCACTCATCACTATGACTTATTAGAGAAAATCTTGTAACTCCCCTGTAAAATCCGCAAGTATCAAAGATAGCAGTAATGTGTTACTATTTTTGTAGCTGAGCTAACAAGTTTTGGTATTCCTTATAAAAAAAAAATGAAAAAACAAATGTATCATTTATCTCTAATGCTAAGAAACGATCCATCATAGATCAAGACTTAAAGTCTTGTTTTTAAGATACTTAGTCACATAAAAATTCTCATGGAAGCTCAGTATGATGGCTCACGCTTGCAATTCAACCTCTTTGAAGGTTGAGGCCATTGCATAACAAGACACTGTCTAAAGACGGGAGAATAAGTAAAGAAGAAGTAAAATCTCAGTAGTAAAGGGAGTACTCTAAGGTAGTTAACAGAATCGCTAATGGGATTATACTTTGTTATGTCACTATCTGGTTATTATCAGTGAAAATGATCATGAAGTCAAAGAATATAAAGTCTGAAATCAAGCCTATTTCTGTCATTTTAAAATCTAAGCATGCTGGGCAGTGGTGGCACATGACTTTAAACCCAGCACTTGGGAGGCAGAAGCAGGTGAATTTCTGAGTTCGAGGCCAACCTGGTCTACAGAATGAGTTCCAGGACAGCCAGAGCTATACAGAGAAACCCTGTCTCAAACAAACAAACAAACAAACAAACACAAAAAAATCTAAGCATATAATCTGATTTAATCTCAACAAGTGATCTTTGTGTTCATTAAAGTTTTTCTTGAATTGTGTTATTAGCTATCATACAGTTTTGCCCATTCAAGCACAATCAACTTAAAGAAAATTTAAAAAGAAAATGTACTTAAAGATGCTTTCTTTTTTAATTAGAAATTAACAAGAATGGATCACAGTCCTGAAACAGAAAATAAGCTATTCAAGGACTACCTTAAACCGATAGGAGATATCTAAGTGCCAACTTACATTGTTTACACCACATATTTCCTCCAATTCTCGCTGCCTATCTTACTTTAAAACAATTCTGCTAATTAAAAGTAATTTGAATTCAGTGTATAGCTAGTGAGGCATGCCTGATAAAGATGAGACCTTTTATACTGAAACCAGTGAACACAAGTATAAATAYCTTCTTACAATAAAAATACTGACAAAGAGCCAGTGTGGTGGCACACAACTTTAATCCTAGAACTTTGAGGGGGATTCCACTCAGGTGAATCTCCTGAGTTTGAGGCCAGCCTGGTCAATATAGTAAGTTCCAGGCCAGACAGGAATGCACAATGCGATCCTATCTCAACAACAACCAACCACAAAGAAACAAAAAAAAATCCTCCAAGGAAACTGGCAATCTGTACAGTCTGTACAAAAACCCATCATTAAAATATAACACCCCCCCGCCGCCCCACAAAAAAACAAAACAAATGAACAAAAAACATTTAATTCTGAACATTATATCACAAAGTTTTTTATTAAATAAATGTTATTTTCAAAGGTAGTGAAAACTGTCCCTCAAGAGCAAAGAATCTTTTCTATTTTTAAAATTTTACTTAGTTTTATTTGATGTGCATTGGTGTTTTGCCTTCATGAATGTATGTGTGATGGTGTCAGATCCCTCATACAAGAGTTACAGTTACAGCTGAGGAACTGGGGTTACAGACAGTTGTGAGCTGCTATGTGGCTACTGGTAACTAAATCCTTGGTCCTCTAGAAGAGCAGCCTGTACTCTTAACCACAGAGTCATCTTCAGAAGGGTCATTAAAAAAGATACACAAAATAAACCTGGTATTAAATTTTCAGCTAGTGAGCGGAGCATGATGGTGTGCGTCTACCGTCTAACTTGCTGAGAGGACAGGTAAAACAAGAAAATGGCTTGAGTCTAAGGCTCCCTGGGCAATAAACAGGGCAAGAACTCACCTCGTCATAAAGCAGAAAAACAGAATATTAATATGGTCTAAAACTGGGCATGGTGGCCCCACCTATCACCCCAGCAATCAGGAGGCAGAGACAGGTGGACTTCTATTTGAGGGCAACATAGTGTACAGACAGAGCCAAGACTTACACAAAGACCCCATCTCCAAAAATCAAAAAGAAAAAAAGGATTAAAAAAGCCCTTGAAAATAGAGACAGTTGGGATGATTATCCTTTTAAAAACAGGGAAAGGACACAGGGAGACACTGATATACTTTTATCCTCTTTGGTTTTATAATCAAGAAACAGGCACAGAAACCATATTAACCACGCCAAGCTTTTCATCCAAAAATACTTATGAATGAACTATAGTATATACTAGCAATGAGTGAACAACCTGAGTAAAAGTTATAAAAATCAAATATCTGAGTCTGAAAATAGACATGTAACAACAAGTCTTGCATGTCTTCTTTAAAAAGCTTATATTGCATGAATGAATACACTAATCTTCTGATGCATGCTTAAAAGTCTCTTTTTCTAGTAGATTATAACACCATGTAAAACTTACTAGAAATGCTGGGAATTTGGCTCAGTAGTGGAGGGCTTGCTTAGAAGACAAAACACTGTGTTCTACCTCAACATGGCAAATAAAGAAAAGCAAAAAGACACAAAAGCTCTCTGAAGAAATTTCTAACTACCAGCCATGACAATAAAGATATTTTGCACATATCTTCCCAGAAAAACTAATTAATCATTTCCTAATGAGAACTCTGGCAAACAAAATGTCCAACTGCATTTGAACCCTTGTGACTACAATGAACTTTGCACCTTACACAATGTTCAATGTCTGAAAACATAATTGTGTATGGATGAGGATGAAACACGATGCTTCTTTTAAACTGGCTTTAATACTTCTAACAGAAGCAAAAGGAATACAGTTCCTTTCGTTTCTTTTTGAAATTTTGCTCAATCTTATCTCTTTTCTTGATTTTTAAGTAGGAAAATAAGCACTCAAACTTATAAGAATAAAAAATTATTCATTTTGCGACAGTCTCATCCTGTAGCCTAGGACGGCCTAGACTGGAAATTATGGCTCCTGCCTCAGCAGTTACAGGCATTAGCTACTATACTCAAAACTGCCAGAATAATCTTCCAATTCAGCAAAACTTTGACTTTCAGAAAGAATCTCCTTGTACACTACACCCTCATGCCTGAAGCCTACCTGAATAGAATGGATTACTTCACACAAATGGGGTTTGCACATGCTTTTTCAGTTACTGGTGAGGTAATCCAAAGCAAATGAAAACCAATCTGTCTATACTAAATATCTCATATCATGTGCTATGACTTAAAAAAAAAAAAAAAAAAAAAAAAAAAGTCTTTCCTTCTGGTATGTAGCATCAGGCTACAGCTTACCTGAGAATTTTTAAACATTTCCAATCATATGAATCAGGAGAATGATGTGTGGTATAGTCAGTGTAACTTTAAGAGAGTCAAACCTGCATTTTATATGTACCAAAATTGGAAGTGTTTGTATTGGTTCCTAAAGTCAGGGTTGGTTTGTTACCGAAGAGCCCGCCACTGGTTGTACCAAATGAAGGAGCACTGGTCGTGCTGGTTCCAAAAGTTGTAAGCTTGTTATTGCCAAACAGGGTCTAAAAAGAAAATACAGGAAAATTAGGATAATATAAAGATACAACAGACTTTGTTGCAGGATGAGATGGCTTAGTGGTTGAGAGCACTGACTGCTCTTTCCGAGGACCCAAGTTCAATTCCCAGCTACCTCATGGCAGCTCAAAACTGTTTGTAACTCCAAGATGTGATGCCCTCCATAGATATACAAGTAGCAAAACACCAATGTACATAAGATACTTTATTGTTTTTAAAAACTACCAAAAACAACAAAAAATAAAATAAAGAGCAAGTAAGTGTGACTCCCAGTACCCATGCCCCCAAGCATCTGTAACTCCAGGGGGATCGAACAATTCTTCAGACTCCTGTACTCATGTATACACATATAAAATCATCAAAATCAAAGTCAACATAATAATAATAGGGGCTAGAAAGATGGCTCAGCAGTTAAGAGCACTAATTCCAAGTTTAGTTGCCAGCACTCATATTAGGTGGCTCAAAACTCCCTGGAACTCAAGTTCCAGGGAATCCAACACCTCTGACCTGAGAGTACCTCATTCATACTCACATATGCACAAGCAGACATACAATACACATAACTATAAGTAAGAAGGGAGAGTGCATGCAAGTACTGAGTATGTAATGGAAGACAGTTATAATTTTTAGGAAAAAACAGATGRACATAGACAAATAACAATCTGAACAAGATATAAGATAGATACAATGCTACTAACACAAAATTAACACCTCAGCAAACAGGATTTCAGTGAGTCAAAAAAAAAAAAATGCTGAGTGTGGTGGTGTGCGCCTGTAATCCCAGCACTCAGGAGGCAGAGGCAGGCAGATTTCTGAGTTCAAGGTCAGCCTGGTCTACAGAGTGAGTTCCAGGACAGCCGGGGCTACACAGAGAAACCCTGTCTCAAAAAAACCTAAATAAATAAATAAATAAATAAATAAATAAAATAAAATAAAAAGTGGGGCTGGGAATACAGACTCCAGTTAGTACAGTGCTTTTCTAGAATGCATAAAGCCCAGGTTTAGTCCCCAACACTTCAGGAAACAGGGCATGACAGCAAATATTTGCAATACTAGCACCTCCGAAGTGAAAACATGAAGACTAGTAGTTTGGGGTAAACTACTAATTAGTAATACATGCCTGAGTCCCAGCACTAAGGAAGCAGTCAGGAGGAATTCAAAGTTACCCTTGGCTACATAGAAGTTCCAGTCAGCCTGAGCAGAAAGACTGAGACAAGCTGGCAAAATGGCTCTGGGTTAACAAACATACTTGTCACCCAGCCTGATGATCTGAGTTTGATCCTTGGAACCCATAGAGGAAAGACTGGACTCCTACAAATAAGTGGTTTCTGACTGCCATGTATACAGTATAATAGAGGCATTCATATGCAAAAATTAATTTAAAAATTAATAAAAAATATATATTACATATGTGAATATAGAAAGGGGGTAAACAACAAAAAACAAACATATATATGTTAAAATTCTTAGAAAAGTTATCTATTTTATATATATTCCTTTAACAGAATTAAGAACTTCAACAGCTGGGCGGTGGTGGCGCATGCCTTTAATCCTAGCACTTGGGAGGCAGAGGCAGGTGGATTTCTGAGTTTGAKACCAGCCTGGTCTATAGAGTGAGTTCCAGGACAGCCAAGGCTATACAGAGAAACCCTGTCTGGGGGGTGGGGTGGGGGGTGGGGTGGGGAGAAGAACTTCAAATTACAATCAACTGAATACCTACCGAACCAACTGCACCGAATCCAGTATTGGGCTGCCCAAAGAGACCTGTTCCTGTCCCAAATGCTGTCCCAGTGCTGGTGTTTGTAGCTGTCCCAAAAAGACCTCCTGGTTGTGAGGCTTGGGTTACTCCAAATAGGCCCTGGAAAGTGTAATCTAGATTAAAAGGCAGTTCATACTAGTTTTTTTTTTTTTTTAAATCTTAGATTGGTTTTTAAAACATTACCATTGTTTATTAAAGCATGTGTGTTAAACACAAAATTTTTAAAGATTTCTTTGCAAACCCCCTGAAAATCAAGAATAAGATAGCTTTCCCTAAACAGCATAAAACTAGAAGCTATTGCAGAACTGTAAATTTATCCTCTATAACCAAAGTCCCTGTTTCCAGAACAGTAGGTGAGCTTCAAGTGCTGGGCATGTATTAAAACTTTCAATGAATTCATGTGCTCTAAAGTATTCTGGTACAATATAAGCTATGTAACAAGATTCTGCTATCAAAACAACAAACAACAAAAGAAACCACCTCATTTTCTTCTAAATGTTTTAGAACTTGAATCCATCATAAATGAGGCTGAAGTAAGAAGACCATGAGTTTCGGGTCAGCCTGGACTACAGAGTGATATCCTGGGTCACAAACACAAGTAAAACACAATCACGAGTTTCACAATTCTGGGTATTTGATCTATTGAGTAAACCTTGGTTATTAATGATATAAGGGATTTAACCTCCTTCTTTTGCAGATGGACAACTAGTTCTGGTACTCATGCTGGTAATCAGTTGTATACAAATGTGAGGATACATTTCTTTACTCTCAACTTTACTCATATGCTTCACTGAATTTCTGAGATTAATCCCATGCAGCTCAGACTGGCCTTAAACCAGATATACAGTCAATGTTATCATTGAACTTTTGATCCTCCTCCCAACTGCCAACATTACAGTATATCCAGTTCCATATTTCTGTCCTTATAATGCCATTAACCACTGTCTTTACCTTCAATATTTTTTTCAACACTCTCATCCACATACATAATGTATTGTGATTATACACACATGTTCCATTCTCCTATTCCCCTCCCACTCCTGGATCAAAACATCAATATCACAAGGCATATAGCTTCAAGATAGCCACCTGAAGCGCACTAAGCAAGCCTCTTAGTGAAAGAAAACTACATACTCAACAAAATCTCAATGTACTCAGTGGGCTGAGACAAAATGCAGGTCTTCATTACTGAAAGGTCTGTTTTCTTCCCTACTTAGCTTCACCTGGAGTTAACCAAGAGCCTATTTCCTTACCATAGTATTGGTGCTAGGCTGTCCAAGGGTGCTGGTATTACCAAAGGAAAAGCCAGTATTTGGGGTTGTTGTAGCCTGGCCAAATGGTTTGCTGAAGAGACTGGTAGTCTGTTGATTCTGTTGGCCAAAGAGACCACCTGGATTTGTTCCAAATCCAGTTGTGCCTTTCAGAAAAAGAATTAAAAAAAAATTAAAAAAACAAAAAATGAAACTCTCAAATGAGCCAATAATTCAACAATCATCTGAGCTTTTCCTACTGCTAAATTACTGTACAGTCGTTCCTTAGTAACCTTTGTTCTTTCTTCAGCTAACTAAACATTTATGTTAAAATGTTCCTTTCCACTAGACCTCAACTCAAGAATTCTAAAATGGGGGCTGGAGAGATGGCTCAGCAGTTAAGAGCACCGACTGTTCTCCCAGAGGTCCTGAGTTCAAATCCCATCAACCACATGGTGGCTCATAACCATCTGCAATGGAATCCAATGCYCTCTTCTAGTGTGTCTGAAGAATTCTAAAATGAGTAAATCTTGTGTGAACTTAACTTTTCCTCTACTTTATAAGAAAAAATATTCAGACTCGAGAGATGATTTAATGGTAAGAGCACCAACTGCTCCTCCAAAGGACCTGGGTTCAATTCCCAGCACCACATGGCAGCTCACAACTGTCCATAACTCTTAAGATTTGACACCCTCACACAGATACAGGAGGCATTAGTAATAAATGAACTTTCTACATAGCCCAGCTCATTTATTACAACCATGTTCAAAGTAGTACAAAAGCAGCCAAGTTTACATACCAAGATTGTTTCAAGTGAGTCAAGTTCTAATACATCCACAAAGCCCTTGTGTCCCCTAGAACTGTAAAACACTCTAACTTCTGCAAAAACTTGAGTTTTGCTGGGCCTTCTGGCTCATATATCCCAGCATCTGAAAGGCTGAAGGACTGTTTGATTCTGAAGTCAACTTGAATTACAGTGAGACCCTGCTTCAAAAAAGCTTCTAAAACCTTAGGGTTTTAAGACTCATATTTTCAAGTTAGCTAATATTTTCCTAAAAACACATACAACTAGTTCTTTTACCTTAATATTACTCAAATATCATCTTCTGAAATGAAAGGACTCCTTAGCCATCTACACTTTTGTTTGTTTGTTTGTTTTCGAGACAGGGTTTCTCTGTGTAGCCTTGGCTATCCTGGAACTCACTCTGTAGACCAGGCTGGCCTCGAACTCAGAAATCCGCCTGCCTCTGCCTCTCAAGTGCTGGGATTAAAGGCGTGTGCCACCATGCCCGGCCGCCATCTACACTTTTAACTGTCTCTTCCTACTCATAAATATCCCAATTGCTTTTCTCCACAGCTCTTGTAACAAAGTGACAGTCATGATTTACTTCTATTTGACCTTTTTGTATGTTTCTCTGTATAGCCCTGGCTGCCCTGGAACTCACTTTGTAGTTCAGACTGTCCTAAAACTCAGAGATATATGCCTTCCTCTGCCTCCTGAGTCCTGGGATTGAAAGCAAGAGCCACCAACGCTCAGTTTGACCATTCTTCTTCATGGTAAAATAAAGTGCTTACTAGTTCCAAAGGCAGTTTTGTTCTGACCATATGAAAAGGCTGAATTAGTGGTGGAGGAGCTGAAGAGTCCTGTTGCACTGGAAGTTGCTGGAGAAGAGCCAAATAAGCCAGCCGTGGTACCTGCTCCCACTTGGTTCTGTGGGCCTTTCCGGTTAGCCTGATAATCCTCCAAACGAAGTTCCTGAAAGTAAACACATTACCAAAAGTAACATATGGAAAAAATTACTCAGAAGAGACCTACACAGTGTCCATCTATATAAAATTAAGAGATTGRCAAAAAATGGACAGTCAAGATGGCAGTTTATTTTGGAGGGAAAGGACTGTGATGAGGGGAGAGAACAAGAAGGATATCTGGAATGTTAGATATGCTTTGTTTCTTGTTTTTTCTGTACTGTCACTTGATATGTATCCTTTCACTTAGTGAAAAATTTAAGCCAGATATTTAGGATTTGGCACAGATTTACTAAAAAGATCATATATGCTCACAAATGTATTGTCACTACAGTGTAAATATCTAACCAGAATAGAATACTAGATAAAAAGATGTATTTAGTACTCATGTATATATGGAGAATATTATCCCAGCCTAAAATACAAAATACATAAAAGTAATAATAATATATAATCTTGAAAAATATCTTTATTAATATCAGACTTTTATTCAGAAGCAATGTGAACCACTTAATCTTGAAAAAAGTATTAAGCTGTTTTGTACTGACCTCTAATGACTTGCTTTCATATTCTTTCATAGCAGTAATACACTGATGTTTGGTACTGATATTAGTGCTAACTCCAGCTTTGACCATAGTATCTGTACCAGTGGGAGGCTGCAAAGAAAGACAAAGGCAAATTTCAAATTCCAATTTTTACATATACTCTCATAGACACTTCCTCAATCACTAAACTTTAAACATTTCTCTCCTTCATTTTTTTATAACAAGATAGGGCAAAAAGTAGAATACAGCTCAGTGGTTAGGCCTGACTAACATTTGCAAAGGCTTGGATTAAATCCCCATGCTCCCCACCTACTCAAAAAAACGTCATTTAGGAGGTCATATAGTGCCCATACCTACAATCCCAGCACTCTCAAGGCAGCCCTGAATACCAGACCAACCTGGGTAGGCTACACGAACAAACTAAAATATAGAGCTAGGCACAATGGAAAACATACATATAATCCCAATTATTTTAGAAGTTGAAACAAGATCATTTGATACTAGTAATTCAAGTGCAGCCTGGGCAACACAGTAAGAACCTCATGGTAAAACTAAATTATCATCAAGTACACTTGATTAAAATATATGGTAACATTTCTGATCTCTCACCTATAATATAACCATTTGAATAATCTTTGTTTTGTTTTATTTTTTGAGACAAAGTCTTTCTTTCTTTCTTCTTTCTTTCTTTCTTTCTTTCTTTCTTTCTTTCTTTCTTTCTTTCTTTCTTTTTGGTTTTTTCGAGACAGGGTTTCTCTGTGTAGYYCYGGCTGTCCTGGAACTCACTCTGTAGACCAGGCTGGCCTCGAACTCAGAAATCCGTCTGCCTCCGCCTCCCAAGTGCTGGGATTAAAGGCGTGCGCCACCACGCCCAACAAAGTCTAAACAGTCCTGGAACTCACTCTGAAGACTGGACTAACCTTCAACTCACAGAGATCTGGCCACCTCTGCCTCCCAAGTGATGGGAATAGTTGCATGCCACTACTGGCTGGCAAAATTTTATACTTGATTAGATACAGATACACTGAATCTAACAGACGAGAAAGTGGGAAAAAGCTTCGAACACATGGGCACAGGGGAAATTTTCCTGAACAGAACACCAATGGCTTATACTCTAAGTTCAAGAATCAACAAATGGGACCTCATAAAATTGCAAAGCTTCTGTAAGGCAAACACTGTCAATAGGACAAAATGGCAACCAACAAATTAGGAAAATATCTTTACCAATCCCACATCCGACAGAGGGCTAATCTCCAATATATACAAAGAACTCAAGAAGTTAGACTCAAAAGAACCAAATAACAATAAAAAAAAGGGGGGGGGCAGAGCTAAACAGAGAATTCAACTGAGGAAACTCAAATGGCTAAAGAAATGTTCAGGGCTGGAGAGATGGCTCAGCAGTTAAGAGCACTGACTGCACTTCCAGAGGTCCCGAGTTTTCCAGCAATTACAAGTTGGGTCGCAACCATCTGTAATGGAATCTGAAGCCTTCTTCTGGTGGGTATGAAGAGAATGACAGTGTACATAAAATAAATCTTAAAAACAAACAAACAAACAAAACAAAAACAAAACAAAAAAACAACTAATTGCTTTTCCAAAGGACCCAGATTTCCCAGCACCCACACGGTGCTTTACAATTTGCTATAACTCTAATTCCAGAGGATGATGCCTCTTCTGGCTTTCTTGGTTACTGCATACACAAAGAACATATACATACGTGAAAGCAAAACAACCATACACATAAAAGAAAAAGAAACAACCACAACAAAAACCTTTATTTTTGAGACAAGGTCTTACTATACAACCCTGACAGGCCTAGAATTTGCTATCCGTGCTGACCTTAAATTCACAAAGCTACATCTGACTATGCCTCCCATGTGCTGGGATTTTAAAGTCATCTGCCATACCCAACTTAAAACTGTTTTTAATACATTTTTCCAAAGAGCCAAACTAGGGATTGGAGAGATGGTTCAGCAGTTAAGAGTACTAGCTGCTCTTGCAGAGAACCCAGGTTCCTAGTGTTGCAAGGTAAATTCAYCAGAGAATGCATACAGAATAGTCTGTATTGCTTACTAGTGACTACCTGGGGAACTTGCCCAAATCATGCAGCTCCAAGCCTCATTGGTCTGTCTTTTTTTGCATAAAAACGGCATCCTGGTTGATACACAACTCAATTAGTAAGGAGAGTTACCAAGAAGTAAAAACTAGATTAGTCAAAAAGCAAGATGAATACATTTAAAGGATTTCCCTGGCTCCTGGAACTATGGGCGAGGTCTTTGATGGATTAGTTTCCTGTTTTGGTAAGTGTCAGTACCTACATGCTAAGGTCTAAGGTCAGAATAGTACCTCTGCTGTGTCAGTTATATTAAGGTCTGAGGCCTATTATAAGAGCACCAGATGGTGGCTTACAACCAAGAGATCATGACATTCTCTTCTGGTCTCTCAAGTACCAGAATGCACACACATGGTACATATTCACACATGTAACAAATATTCACACACACACACAAACTTATTTTTTAAAAGCAAAAATGTGATATGTATTACTGGAGATAGGAGCAATCTGATCATTCATTCTACAAAGAAATACACAAATGGGGAAAAACATACTGGAAGAAAATACATACATTAAATTTGATGGTAGTTCCTGTAGGTGCTGCTGTAAAACTACTTGGCCCAAAGAGGGAGCCAGATGTGCTACCAAAAGGATTAGAGGTGGTATTTGTAGTTCCAAAGAGTCCTCCACTGCTAGTACTGGTTCCAAAATCTGTAAATTAGAAAAACCGAGAATTAAATAGCAAACAACTTAATGTTAGCACACCTTGAAAGCAAGGCATGGTAGAGTAACAGCAGCAGAACTTTCACATTGTCAAACACTCTTCATTTCTCCAGAGATTTAAGCTATATTTCATATGACACGTGCTTCCAGGCTACAACTTCCAAAGGTAAGAAATCCAAATTCGTTGGTTAGCTAAATGGGTAGGTAGTTTTAGATATTACAGACAAAACTAAAAAGAAACATTTTATTTCACTGTGTATTTTATCTCAATTTCTCCTTTTCTTACTAAGAATGAATGAAACTGTCTTTCTGAAAACATATCACAAAAGACATCACAACAGCAATAATATGGTTTTATTTAGATATGATATTTCATATACCCATACATTACCAAAATATTGTATATATAAAGTGGTCCTATTGAAGCAATGAAACATAGATAGGTTAACATAAAATATGACCAACTCCTGAAAAAACTTAACATCTGAGAGCATTGTTGGCTATTTTACAGAAACTAACTCAGGAGCAGAATTGTAATCCAAATACTTGGGAGGCTAAGTAGGAAGGGATGCACTCAGTTCAATACTAGCCTGGGCTAATTACTTAGTAAGTTCCAGGCTTGCGGGGGCTACAAAGACACTTGTCTCAAAACAAATCTAAGAAGAAACTAATATAGAAATAGTAGACCCTAGCCAGGCATAGTGGCCCACACATATGTTAGCAGAAAGGCAGGGATAGCCATATCTTTGTGAGTTTGAGGCCAGCCTGTTCTATGCAATGAGTTCCAGAACAGCCAGTACTACATAAGACCCTATCTCAACAAAGTTATAGCTAAATATGGGAATTTGTACCTACAACCCAGTCCTCAAGAAGCAGGGACAGGAGGGTCAGAGGTTCAGGGTCATTCAGAACCACTCTGTCTCAAAAAAAAGGGGGGGGGGAAGAGATGAGAAGATATCATTATATAAAAGCAAGCAGTAAAGACTGTCAGATGTAGTGGCATACACAAATCCCAGCAATCAGGAGGCAGTGGCAGGCAGATGCTGACTTTGAGGCCTGGAACGAAAAGAAAAAAGCAGAGCAGGAAAAAAAAAAAAAAAAAAAAAA
>BDUI01000146.1:50100-68311 GCA_002335545.1 Apodemus speciosus
TCTCGTGTGTGTGTGTGTGTGTGTGTGTGTGTGTGTTGTTTCTGGGAGGTGAAGCATACTAGGGTTTAAGCATACTAAACTGGCATCTACCTCTGGGCTGCCTGATCTTAGTCATTTTAAGGAACAGTGGTCAGATGCTTTGTAGAATGAGGCTGAAGTTTAACTTTTCTGCAGTTTTCTTATTTGTTAGTTTATTTGTTTATTCTTTTACAATGTTATCCATAATTTATGTTCTTTGATCAAAGTCTCTTCTGGCCTCTATTGTCTCCTATCCCTTTCCCCTCCCACCAAATCCCTGATTCTTGCCAAGTTCCCTGACTCTTTCATGACCTTTTCAATTTTATGTATGTGTGACATGCTGCATTTAATTAGGGTAGCCTGCAGGAGCATGGGTTAGGAGTCATTTGCTTGAGTAAGAACAATTTAACTGATGTGTAATTTTCCTGTGAAAATATACTGAAAGCCGGGCAGCGGTGGCCACGTTGTGTGAAATCAACAATTGCCACTTTGATGTGACCCTTACCCATTGGATAAGGTGTTCCTTGTTTCTGTTCTGTGAAGTTACTATTTTTTCCCTCAACCACCACATGTTCCCACACTCAATAAGAACCAGCAAAGTGGGAGCTGGTATTAAAACAAAAAAACAAAAAAACAGGAATTCCCATTCTAAAGCCTCCACTGAGTGTAGTCGGCTTGAAGACAAGTCCATGGGCTAAGCCACTACCGTATTCCTCCTTCGGTTTCATTTGCTCACTTCATCTTTTGTCAAGCTCAGTGTGCCTCCGAGGGACTGCCCTCTTGGTTTTCCAACCTCTTCTACACACATTCACTAGGAATCTCTTTCCTTTGGTTTACTTACTATAATCGTGTATATCAATCTGAAATGTAATATGTTGTTTTGTTGCTCAAATTCTAATTTTGGTTATTGATACAAAACTCTCTTTTTGCCCTTTCAAAGTTTCCTAAAGCTGGTTTATTTTTTGTTGTTTTTCTTTTAAAGTTATCCATGGTTTTGTCTCTTGAAAATGTTTAGTACTAAGGGCCTTAAAGTTGAAGCTATATACACAATTTATTTACAGATGTTGGGTTCTACATAAGAGGCTGGGGACTAAATGGGAAAGAAAATGGGAAATGCGTTTGTTTCTCTTTTAAGGACATGAAAGCAAGTTTTTATTTTTTTAATAAACATTTTTAGTGTGTGTGAGAGCACACACATACTCCATGGCATGTGTGTGGAAGTCAGAGGAAAACTACGGGAGCTGGCTTTCTCCTTCCACCTGCGGGTCCTAGAGATTGAACTCAGTTTACCGGGCTTGGAGGTGGGCATCTTTACCAGTTGGTCCATCTGGAAGGCCCCAGAAGAAATGCTTCTTTCACGTTTCACAGGCATCACAAGATTACAAACCATTACAAGGGTAACTCTGGCTGAGGACACAGGTGAGCAGTAGAGTGCTTCCACAGCATGGGTTTAATTCTGAGCACTGAAGAGAAAGAAAGAAAAGAATGAGTTCAAAGAACTCCCACAACCAGAAGCCCAGACACATCTGTCATCACCTGCCTGCCTTACCTCCTTCTATATTTTTCTTACCCATTTGCAAATAAGGTGATACATCATGACCTTTAACCCACACACACTTCAGTGTGTTCTGTCTAAGAACAGAGACTTTCTCTAATACTCACAGCCCCATTGTTAATTGGGGAAAATTAGGTAATCCTGGGGATTAACACAGAGTCTCTGTGATGTAGTCCAGGATAGCCTCAAAGTGCTAATATTCTTGCCCCCACCTCCCATATACAGTGATTGCACGCCTGCCTAACCTACTGTCATGTTAAAGGAGAGAAATTTGTTCCATACAGTCATGGTTTTTTTTTTTTGAGGAAACAAAAAATTAAACACACTGAGCCTGATAAGAGTTGTTAGTAGGCATGAGAATCATATACAAAAATACCCAGAACAGGGCCAGTAGCATGGCTCAGTGGATAAAAGTGTTAATTCAATTCCTGGAGCCTACCAAAAGGTAAAGGAGAAAGCCAATTCCTTAAAGTTGTCCTCTGACTTCCACAGGTATACTGTGACACACATGCCCTGCCCATTCAACAACAACAACAACAATAGTAATAATAATGATAATGATAAAAATATTTTTTAACCAGAATGACATTTATGTGACCTTCTGGACTCTAGATTTACTTAAATTGGCTACTTTTGATTTTAAACTGTTAGGGTATGTAACAGAACAGTTAAGTGTCAAAACAACGAAGTTATCTTCTATTCTTAGAGAACCTGAGTATTGAAGAAAACCAAGGAGACATGAAAGGCACCCACGGGCTTCTGTAAGAAGCTACTCCCTTCTGACTACACACACCTGAGGATGAAATCGACAAGTTGAAACTCTTAGGTGGGGGTAGACCTGAAGTTGGATTTTTTTAAGCCAGTTGCTCAAGAGAAGAGCAGAGACATCTGAGATGAAAATTCCTCTCATAAAACATCAGAGCTTAATATTAGTTCAGCAGCTCTGGAGAGACAGCCTCCAAAGGTCTGCACGTCTACACCTAGCTTCATGTTTCTTATTTCCGAGCTATTGAAATACTGTTGGTCTTTCTACTGAGATTGCAGAACCTTTCACATCTTCTCAATCCCCAGAGAAAGTTTTGCATCCTAGAAGCACAAAGATGTATGTATACGGTTGATAATTTTCTATCTGCCCCAGGGTAGGTACAGAGACAGCAAGTCACAGCTGAGGGCACTCATCAGTTTCCCAGGGAAATCAAAATGGACCCATTTAAGATTATTTCTTGCCTTGGGTTTACATTTTCCTGAAATCGTTATCAATTCTTTTTCTTCTTTTTCCTTTATGAAACAAAATCAAGTACTTCATGCTGGTTTCAAACATGCTCCGTAGTGAAGGACAATCTTAACCTTCTGTCCCCTAGTATCTATTTCACAAAGGCTAGAATTCCTGGTGGTTCATTTGGTACTGGGGATGGAACACGGAGGTTCATGTATTATCGGTTCATGTATACTCTATCAATGTAGCTACATTTCCAGTCCACAGTTCTATTTCTTGAGGACCCAAGCTGCCAGTGCCAGCTGCTATTGTGCCACTCACAATTAGCAAGGTCAACGGAAGCAATAAGTATAAAATGGATTAAAAGCTAACAAAACTAGAGAGGTGATCTGGTCTAAATCAAAATGCACTTTATGGTAAAGAAGTTGTCATATTACTAAAAGCTAAGCTTCAATCTCCCAGGCAAAAAAAAAAGGCAGCTATGAATAACCTGTGAGGACTAAGGGCAGTTTTGAGTGATGACAACTCTCATTTTTAGTAGATTGGTCACTTCTTCAGCATGCTTGGCATCACACAGTGAGTGTTTATTCAGCCTGACCACAGAAAGGGCACAAATGTAACATCCTAAGTAGTCCCAGAAGCTTTGCTAAAGGCATCTGTTCAGGCTCTAACGCTGGGCCTTGGACAAGAGGAGAGCCTCTTATTCTATCGTCTCAAGTTTTCTAATCCTAACAACCCAGCAACAGAAACAAATAAACCTTAAGTGTGAGCTGAGTCAGTGAGAAAAGAAGCATTTGATATCATCTGTGAACCGAAGTTGATGAGAGCATACAGAGGTGGTGGTTCAAGGTGGTTGACATTTCCCATGCTTGCTGTGGGTGGGAAATAGACTATGGGCATCCTGAAAACATGCATGTTATGTTTGAAGACGGAAAAAAAACAGCCCACGAATGAAGTACTGCGAACATGTGACAACAATTAGTCTCTGTCTCATGGGTAATGAAACTGGAACTCTGAGCACAAAAAGCTCCTGCTGGCTCAACTTCATGGTAATAACCAGCCCAAGGCCCTCATTCTTGGTTCCCTCATACATCTGACTGACAAATATAGCCTGCAGGGCTGGTACGTGAGTTAGGGTACGGGAGTTGTAGGAAGAAGTATGCCTACATGCCCCCTATGGGTAAGGTAAATATGATAAAAGACCTCCAACCCAGCTATTACTGGATGACAACCAGTGGAGTCTATTTGACCAATTCAAATAGCATTTGTATGCTCTGGTGTGGTATGAGAAAGAGAGCTCTGCAGAAGAACTCAGTAGAAAAGTGGGAGGCAAAAGGAAATGTTTGGGGGAGGGGCAAACTAAGAATTTTGTAACTGTTCTTTTGCTATGGCAAAGTATATGACAAGATACAACTTGAAGAATTAGGATTTATTTAGGTTTGGAGTTCAAGAGGTTTCAGGCCACAGTGTTGAGAAGGCATAGTAGCAAGAGTGTAAGATATTTGCACACATCACATGTGTAAGCAGGAAACAGATAGCAGACAGGAAGTGGGTCAAACTGTAGAATCCCAAGGTCCACAGTCCCCAGTGACACATTTCTTCCACCAAGGGTCTACCTCCTAAAGATTCCACAGCCTATCAAAACAGTGCCAACTGTTCAAATGCAATCAAACTGCAGCACTGAAGGAGGATATTCAAGGCTAACACTATGAATAGAAAATGCACCCCAAGCCCTGAGGAGCAACAGGCAGTCCTCAGACTACAATCAGCAAAAGCCATCTTTTCTATGGCCAAGATGAGGCTATGCTCTGCTTTGAACACATTGTGTTGTGAACGCAAACAGTGCAGGTACTACTCAGGACCACAGGGCGCCCACCATTGCCTTCCCTGTCATGTAGTTCATGACCCCTTCCTAAGACGAAGCTCCTCCATGGAAACAGAACTCCTAAGTCTTTTCTGACCCAAAATGACTAACAGGCTGCAGATCACTAATAGCCTTTTATTTGTCTTGGGCACACTCAGCCTCAGTTTACCCTTGGGAGTATAAACTTCTCTTCTTTCAGCTGATTTAATTTCCCTGGTTACTGGATCCACTAATGCCTTGCCTGTTAAAATAGATGTCCTCCATAGACCGCTTACCTTCCAGTCAAATGGAGAGAATGTCAGACTTCATGAGGTGACCAGCTGGCTGCCTGCTAGGCTCTCCTCTCTTCTCCATGATGCTCTCTCTTTAGCTTAAAATGTTCACTCTAAATTTTGGTTAAAGAAAACACTTCTATAAGTACTTATTTGACCAAACTATCCTTTCTACGAGTACCAAATATGTGATTTGGATTTTCAAATTTTTAGAAGAAGGGTTTGGAGCTCTAGGACAGTTAACGGGATGCTTGCCTAACGTGTACAAAGCCCTAGGTTCCATCCCCAGCATTGCATAAATCTAGTGTGGTGTGCACACCTATAATCCTTGAGAGGTGGAACAAAAAGATAAGTATAGCATAGTAAATCTGAGGCCAGCCTGAGCTATATGAGACTCTGTCTCCAAAAAGGTGTTTGTAATAAAGGAAATTATAACTAAACTATATACCTAAGGAGTTATTGCTTTACACCCACATAAACTACAAGTTGTGAATATAAACTTTTCCTTCCAGCTCAGCTTAAACAGTATTTTTGTTTGTTGGATGGATGGATGGGTGGATGGATGGATGGATGGACGGATGGATGGATGGATGGATGGATGTTTTGCTTGTGAACATACATTCATGCATATATGTAGGAATCAGAGGACAACTTTTAAGAATCAGTTCTCTCCTATCTTGTTCAGGCGAGATGTTTCTTTTGTTACTTCTGTTGTCCTGCAAACAAGTCATCTGATCCCACAGGTTTCCTGGTAATTTTCCTTTCTTCACTTCCCTTCCTGCCTTAGGAATGTTCAAACTACAAATGTGAGCCAGAAATTAAACTTAGGTCATCAGCCTTATGCAGCACTTTTACTCACAGATCCACCTCTTTAGTCCAAGCAATATTTTTTTAATCTCACATGTATATCCCCAGGAAAATGAAATACCTTATATTCTCCTGTAGACCCAACTAAACCCATGTGGAATCCAAGTGCACAGAAGGGCAACCATTCCACCTCTTAGTTCTATGAATAAAAATGTAAAATTTAATCTATTTTTGTTAATGGTTTCTCTTCCAATGTCCAGTGAAATTTCTTGGAATTCTTCACACTGAATCCATTGGCATGGAAATAAAAGTAAGTGATGTTATGTATGCCCTTGGAGACAGGAGACTGATGTGGTCAGGCGGCAAGAGAACCCAGGGTTCACACACACTCAGAGCACTGTCCCTGCCGGGAGAGATCTCAGTAAGTCACCAGAATTAAACACTTCTCTTACTCAGAAAGGGCAAAAGAAATCCCTTCTCTGACCTTCTTTCATTGACTAGGTCCAAATATATCTTAAGGGACAATTTTTGTTTTCCAGCAAGTTCTTTTAATTTAAAAAAAAAAAACAGTCATTTGGGAAAAAATCAGTAAATTAATTAAGAACTACTAAATACCTATTAAATGCTTCAAGTCATCCAAAATACCAAGACTAATTTCTTTAAAAATAGATCCCACTAAGTCACAAATATCTAAACACTGAGGTACCTGTCAGTCATGGGAGAGCTCTGAGATTCTCAACAGAGAGAAAATGCAGTCACATTGCCTTTTTCAAAGGACAGGAGTAGGGAGGGAACTCTGAAGCTGTGTGACCTAAGTAAAGTTAACTAATGTTTCTGAACATCAGCTTCCTCATGTGCAAAATGGGAAATTAATTAGTTCACGTTAGCCATCCATAATATAGAGTACTCTATGAAGGTGAGCAGACCTCCTTTAAACTCAGCTGTTTTAGTCACTAGTAAGACTAACTATTCTTCAGCATCCTCAACTGGACAGTGAGTGTAGAACCTCCCCTCTCACACAGCAGCTCCCAGGAACAACAGCACAGTGAGTAGAAGATACCTCTCACACATCTTGCTCAGAGAAGAACAGAAGTCATTGTCACTCTGAGGAGGGACATGGAAATACAACATCTGCTAAGCACCTTTGGCTCTGCACCAGGTTCAAAGGGTTTCTTTGTCTACTCATTTTATACCTATACACACAAACTAAAATAAGTCAGAGGGCTTTTTTTTTAAGTACAATTGAAATGATTTTAAAACATAAAACCAAAATGTGGCAAAGGATTTATTTTATATATAATGGGAAAACTAGAAAGAGACTTCAGGTGAAGAGCTGGGAGGAGATTTACCAGGCAATATGCTTGCTGTGCAAGCATAAGCTGATTTTTAAATCACCAACGCACATGTAAAAGTCATGTATAGTGACATCCCCACACTGGGAGGATGCAGAGACAGACAGAAACTCCAGGAGCATATTGGCCACCCAGTCTAGCCAAATCAATAAGCTCCCAATTCAGTGAAAGCTCCTGTCTCAAGTATTGATCTCTGGTCATGAGCACACATAGGCAAGAGTACACACACACACACACACACACACACACACACACACACACACAATTACAAGTGATTAAAAGATTTTTTTTAAAAAATCAATAAATTCGTAGTAGATTAAAATTTGATTCATACCAGGTATATCATTGATAAAATTTATTTTAATTTCTGTATGTTAGAATCATTTACATTACTACATTTTTTCAGTAACTTGCAGTATAGTAAAATGGCTAAAAGACAACAAAAAGGCAGCTGCTTAAAGAGTCAGTTTACCTTCAAGTGCTACAGATGACATCTGTCGTTATTTAACTGTTTTCAAAATACTGTTTACATCGTTATTATTCTCGTCTGCAGTGCAAAATTAGAGTCATCCCACTGAGTGTGTGATGACAGAGGAGGTGTCTCTGAGCCTAAACTCAGCTAGATTCGAGCACATCCCAAAAGAGTGCCTCTCCTTGCAGTACTGGGCTATGCTTTGTCTTTCACATTGCAGGGATGAACAGCCAGTACATGCGCAGGGAAGTCTTCTGCTGCGAGACCTGCGATGAGCTCAAAAGCTTCTGGGAAGAGGAGATTCGCAAACAGACTTGTTACAGAGAACTGGAAGAAGATCGCCAGGGGAGAAGCGCTCTGAGAAAGTATGGAGATTGCTTTTCTGTCTTAGGTTTCCTTGGGAATACACCGAATGTGGAGGGCGGCTCGATTCTTTTCATCACTCATTGATAGGAGCAGGTGGATGCTGCATGCCACACTACAGAGAGAGGAAACAAGAGCACGATATCAAGGGAAAGAAGTGTATTCAACTCACAAGTCCCAGAAAGGTGTTTCCATACATTGCTCAGACACATCAAAGGAGCAAGTTTTAATCAGAACATAGGAGCCAGGAAGAAAGTGTAATCCTTTGGGGATTTCCATGACAAGGCAGGAAAGATCGGGTAGTTCAAGGTTGGCTAGTTTGAACAAACCCAGTACATTTCTGGCTGGCTAGCCTCCAGTGCTTACTCCAGGGAGCGTTCCAAAGAGGAGTACAGTGGCAGGTGTGGAGGTTGAATATGGAAAAGTTGAAGTTACACACTTGTGTATAGATGGGTTTGGAGGTTGGCTGAGCCTTTTGCTGGACTAAGAATGTAGCTTAGTTGTTAGAGCTCTTAGCTAGAATGTACAAAGCCCTGGGTCAGATACTAGCACCAGATAAAGTATGATTCAAACACCTGTAATCCCAGCACTAGACAGGTAGAAGCAGAAGGTTCAGAAGTTCAGAGTCATTCACCTACATTACATGAGTCTCTAGCTTATAAAAGAGGGTAAGGAATTAGTCTTGGGAGAGGCAGCCTCTCCCCAGCCAGGACTTTTTTAAANAGAAGAAGAAGAAGAAGAAGAAGAAGAAGAAGAAGAAGAAGAAGAAGAAGAAGAAGAAGAAGAAGAAGAAGAAGAAGAAGTCAGAGGGCTGGAGAGATGGCTCAGTGGTTAAAAGCACTGACTGCTCTTCCAGAGATTCTGAGTTCAATTCCCAGCAACTACATGGTGGTTTGCAACCATCTGTAATGGGATCTGACACCCTCTTCTGGTGAGTCTGAGGACAGCTACAGCGTTATTCATGTACATTAAATAAATAAATATTAGAAAAGAAAAGAAAAAGAAAGAAGTTAGAACATAAAATAYAGAAAGTCAGAAATCAAGGTTAATAGAACCACTCATTCAATATTGTCACTGTCTTTATGGGCTTTCTTTAATGCATCTGTAACCTGCTTCTCACTCAGCTGTCAACAATGCAATTTTACAACCAGAGAACTATTTGCTGTGGAGGGCCCTCTTGCCCTTTGTAACATGTTCAATAGTATTTCTTGCCTAAAAACATCTACTGTCAGCAGATTCCCATTCCACATTGAGTTAAAGGTCCCCTGGAGGGCAAAGTGGTCCCTACTGAGAACCACAGATTACAGATATCAACAATACTTTCTTCAACACAAACAAAAATCAAGTTCTGGGTTGTCCAGATGGCTCAGCAGGTAAGGGTAGCACGTGACACTTAAGCCTGAAGTCCTGAGTTTGATCCCCACAACCAACATTTGGTTGGAGGAGGGAACTGACTCCACAAAGTTTCTCTCTGAACTTCATATATTTGTCATGGCACATGCACCCCCATATACACCACATGCACATAATAATTAATAACAATAATTAAATAAATAAATAAGGTTCTGTTTCCTGAAATTGTTTACTCAAGAGCTGGGTGTGGTGATGCAAGCTGTAATCCTAGTACTTAGGATGTGGAGGTAAAAGGATCAGAAATTCACTACCTAGAGAATTCAAAGCCAGCCTGAGCTACATAGTGCCTGTTTCAAAAATAAATGAATAAAAGCAGGAATAAAGTAAAACATCTTCTTCAGCTCTTTACAATCGTAATCCCAGCATATAATGCCAAACTAAGTTTCAGGGTTAGCTTGACAGGAATGTCTGTATGAAAAACCATTTCACAAAAAACCTTCCACATCTGGAAGGGCACATATAAAGGATTTTAGAGGGAAGGTAATGTAGTCTTTCTCTCATTGACAAATGAGTCTCTTGTTTTAGTTTGGAGACTATTGAAAATGGATTTACTTACACAAAAAAGCATGCATCCTATAAGCATCATGGGTCTAAGGTAAGACACTCTCTTGCTCTCACAGGTCAGTGCCTCAGAGCAGCAGGAACAACTCAACTCCTCAGAGTCTGTCTAGGTTCTTTGTTCCTAAAGTAGGAACAGTCCCACTGAGACATGGACTCACTCATGTAGTCCAGAAAGGCCTCAAACTGGCTACATATCTGAGGATGACCTTGAATAACCCATCCTTCTGCCTCCATATCCCCAGGCATGGACCACCACATCCAACTTTCAACATTATCTAAACTCCTAAAAGTGTTTTAAGCCCCAAAGAAGAGCCTCCCTCCATCTCTCTTCCATCCACATCCCTTAATGTGTCACCAGAAAAGTTATCAGCCCTTAATCTTGCTTAGAGGAAACAGGCCTAGATAAGCATCTGTCCCATGTGGTCTCTAGAAGGCAGCTGGCCCTCTGATACCCTTATTCCTGCCTCCCTTCCTTGTGCCAAGTGAGCATGGAAGTCTGAAGGCTCTCCATACTCACTTCTTCCTCTGTTTTCACAGTTCCTTCCCTAAACCTGCTTCTGGAAAGATTCTGAGACGCATAATGCCAGGCATGTGACAGAAAAACAACAACCCTGGGCTTAGATCCTCACTGCCTCCCAGTGAGTATACTGGGAGAATCTCACCACCCTGCTTTCTAGTTAAGCCTAGTTAATTCAATTTATCAAGGAGAATCAGAGTATCCCAATATTAACTGCCACCACCTACCCCAATAAAGCAAAAGAATCTAGAACAACAAATACACAAGATTTGGTCTTCATTTGAAAAGTGAAACCAGTATTTTTAGGCTAAAAGCAAAGACTTTAAAACTAGCTATACTGCTCTTCTCATATATGTGGATATCATTTTTAAAGATTATTTTATTTTTACTTATGTATATGTGTGAGTCTTTGTGTGTATATGTGCACAAGAGTGCAGTGCCTGTGGTGGGCAGAAGCCCTGAAGCTGAAGTTATAGGTAATTGTGAGTCACCAGATATGAGTACTAGGAAACAAATACAGCAAGTTCCCTTCACTGCGGAGCCATCTCTCCAGGCCCTCTACACTCATTTTTTTACAGTCTTCCTCACACCAAATAGACACCAGTTTACTGAGAACCCAAAACTGAAAGGAAGCAGAACAGTGATGCAAGAGAATGACCAAAAAGGAGCAGTGATCTATCTAAACCACATTGAAATATCATTTGGGTCAACAGGTAACTCAGGCCTTCACTAATTAGCAATAGCGGTAGGGCTGCTATGAAAAGAAAACAAATGTGTTGTGAGTCCCAGATTCTGACACTATCTTCCCATAATAAATGATTATCCTGTATGTGTTGATTTGGGTCCTCTAAGAGGATTGGATTAGATGAGCTGGAGATTTATCAGAAAAAATACCTATGAGAGAAAAAAATTGGAAAGAAATTATGGTGTGGTGATAAATGTTTCACACCTGGCTCTACCCATGCACATACATGTGTACATTCACCATAAATCTCATTGACAGGAAAGCTGTGCCACACACAACTCACAGATAATAAAATTTATAGTGTTCTTCATTATAAATTCAGTACAGCAAGTTGATTCTCACAGTATGATTTTAATAGGTTTGACTGACCTCTTGTATCTGTAGCCAACACATGGTTGCAATTAAATCAAGATTTGACAAAATCAAGTAACAAATCAGTGCTGGTTTGTTATCCACCTCAGTCAAGAAGCCCTATCATTGATTGCAATAGTATTTAGTTCTGAATAAATATTTCTTCAAATTTTGTTATTCATAATATGATACCTTCAGAATGTACTTCTTATGCTAATACAGACTGTATAAAGCAATCCATCAAGCTTGATACATCACCCAGGCAGCCAGCCTTATCAGAGAGCCTGAGAAAACCCTGGGTGTAGTTGGAAAGGGAAGATTTCAGCACAGAGCCTTTCAAAGATGTGTGACAAGGAGAGCCTGTGAGCCATAGAACCCCCAGATCGGACAGTTTGGTAACAATTAACATGCAGATGAAACTAGGGGTGGTATTGAAGGCCTTTAATATCAGCACTTTGGAGGCAGAGGCAAGCTAATCTCAATGAGGACAAGGATAGACTAATCTACAAAAGAAGTTTCAGGCCAGCCAAAGCTAAACATAGTGAAAGCCTGTTTGAAAGACAGACAGACAAGAGAGAGAGAGAGAGAGAGAGAGAGAGAGAGAGAGAGAGAGAGAGAGAGAGAGAGAGAATAAATAGATGGGATACAGATGACCAGTTAACAACCTCATAACACAGAAGAAACAGAAACACAGGTAACACAGAAGAAATGGAAAATTGTCAATAGATGGACATCAAAATTGAAGGTTACAGAATCTCAACAAATAATCATTTCTTAGCTGTCTTCTGGCAGATGCTGTGGACAGTGTCAAAGGGTCCCTGGGAGAAACAGTTGTATGCCAGGTGTGCAGTGGTTCCATGCTTCACCTCTCTTTTCAAGCAGGCAAACCCCACTCTTATACCTCCTGTTTTTATTTAAAGTTGATACTGAAAACCTGTGTCCTGATGCTATTCTTCCATGTGTGTTTCTCTTCTGTGCACATTTCAACCTTCAGAACTTGGTTATTAACATTCTGCAGGCACAATCATTGCCAAACACAAGGCTAACCCTTCAGATTCTTCCCATGCTTCCCTGGGCCAACAATTAATGTTTTAAATAAGAAGTTTGAGACATTGAGACAGCTCAGCAGGTAAAAAGCACCTTATTTCTCAAGCCTAAGGAAGAGTGGAAGAGGAGAACCAACACCAAAAGTTATCCTCTGGGCTGGGCGTGGTGGCGCACGCCTGTAATACCAGCACTTGGGAGGCAGAGGCAGGCGGATTTCTGAGTTCGAGGCCAGCCCGGTCTCCAGAGTGAGTTCCAGGGCTACACAGAGAAACCTTGTCTCGAAAAACAAACAAACAAACAAACAAAAAGTTATCCTCTGACTTCCACATGTTCATGAGTGCATGCACGCACAAACACACACACACACACACACACACACACACACACACACACCAATAATAAAAGTAAAGATAATAATAATATAAAGTAGTAGTAGTAATGATTAATTTTAAGTTAAAATTTAAAAAGAAGGTGAAGTTGCCCTGGAGCCAGTTTAATGCCTAGAACCTTCAGAATATTTTTATTGAGTTGATTGAGTGTAGCATTTCACCTTTGAGAATTTCTCAGTAAAGTACAATAGATGAGGAAATGGCAAGAACGGAGCACAGTATATTCATTTTGAGATTGTTCATAAGAGAGACTGTGTGAATACATTTTTCCTTTCTTTATATATTTTCATTTTATTATATATATTGCCTCACCTCCAGTACCTCCAGATTCATCCAGATTCTTTTGTTTAACAATTTATTTATTTTCATTTTATGTGTCTGAGTGTTTGCCTCCATGAATGTATAGGTACCACATGTGGACCTAGTATCTGAAGAGACCAGAAGAGGGAATGGAATYCCCTGGACCTGGAGTCATGAGGGGTTGTGAGCTGGTGTGGGTGCAGGGACCCAACCCAGGCCCTCTACAAGAGCAGCAAGTGCTCCTGCAGCATGTTAGTAATGCTGAGCATCTCACCAYCCTTCTTCTCAACCTTTGATCCATCGGAGATCACAAATTAGTTTGTCATCTTAGTTTACATTTTCTATTGATCTGTCTGCCTGTTCTTTTTTTCAGGGTGTTAATRATGGTGACTCTGTATCATATAAGACAAATTTAGGTTCTCTAAGTCCTCCAATATCATTCTTCTTCAAAATTCTTTTGGCTAATCTACTTCCAAATAAAATTGATTGATTTTTTTAATGAAGTCTTACTATGTTTACCCAGGCTGGCTTCAATCTCTTAGACTCAAGTAATCCTCTTGGTTCAGTCCTCCAAGCAGCTGAACCCACAGATGCCTGCTCTTCTAGCTTATTGATAACAACAAAAACACTTTAACTAGAAGTTTGATGGAATTTCATTAAGTCCAGTATTAATTTGGGAAGGGTAAATTAAATCTGATGGAAGACTACCTATTTGTAGTCTTCACTTACTTTTCTAGCCTTTCTATTCTATTCCTGCTCTTTACTCATTGTCAAGAGCCATGGGCTTCTTTGGACAGTATTTATGAGAAGCAAATGGAAAATAAATGGATCAGGAGATATGGAGACAAATGCACTAACCAACTGCATGTATGGTGTCTCCTCCTCAGGCTTAGAGAAGAATGGAAGGAGAGGCTGGAGAAGAGGCTGAGAATGCTGGATAATCCTGATGACAAGGAAAAGCAGGCTAATCCTGAGAACTGAGTGCTTCTGGAAAACCATCAAGGACATCTTTTCCTAAGAGGAAAAATACTTCCCCCGAGTTATACTGACTTACTAGGCAGAACTTCCCCTAGTTGCTCTCCCATCTAAGAAAGGATTTACATGCAAACCCCCACTATGTGCTAGTGGGAACTGTTATCAGCTCATCCCTCTTCACAGAGAGGACAGGGTGACTACAGGGGTAGGATTCTTGGGTTGTTTTATATAAAAAAAGCTCTTCGAATTAGCACTCCTCCCCAGGTTTCTAAGAACCACGTAGTATAAACTGGTTCTGCATTCTTCCCTCATCTTGAAATCTAAATGCTTTTTCTGAGCTTGCTTGAGGCAATGACCTTAATGAAATCTGTCTACCTATTGGTCACAAAATCTTTGTCTCCTTCCTCCCTTTTTTTTGTGCTAACAGAGATGCTGGCAGAAATAAAACTAGTATGAATTTTGAAAATTTTAACAATATGATCTGAAAATAAACTGAATTCATTTTTCTCTTCCTATAAACTTGGGCTTTTTGATGATCATGTTTTATTTAGACACATGCAATGAAAGTATAACCTTGCTAAACAGTCTCACCTGCCTCACCTTTGTCCTTGCTCTCCTCAAAATTGTCTGCCGTCTGACAAGACCTTTCACATTTGTCTTAGTCAGTTTTCTGCTGGTACAGCAAGTGTCAGCTCCAGATTCCTCAGACACATTCTGGAACTTTGAGTCATCTTCACTTAGCTTCCTGCCTGGTCCTGAACAAGCTTATAGCATTTACAGTAGTAGCATGGGAATTGTTTTGCCTCAGATTCCTTGAGGCAAGGAAGGAGCAAAGGGAGATAGGATATAGAACTCCAGGCAACCAAGGCACATAGGTGGCCAGAGGAAATAAAAGGCTGAGTTCAAGACACTCTGAGACAGTCCTGGGAAAGACTGCTTCTTCTGGAAATCTAACAACCCTCATTATGGCAAAAAGATTTGTGCATGGCAGGAAGAGCTGGAGAGACTTCTACCATCACCTGTAGTGGGATTCCAAAGGCTGTGCCCAGGCCTCTCTTGTGGGAGCTTATTCAACATAAAGACTGTAAACTCGTTCTTGGAAAAGCTGAGCAAGTTTCAAAAGAGGGTGATCATGAAAAAGGACTTTGGTGAGGACAGAGAACCATGGGAATAAACATCAAGATACCTGACCACATAGAAGTCTTCTGCAAATGTAACTCTTAAAGGGAGACCTAACCTGTAAAAATCATTTTACTATGTATGTATATACCTACACATCACATTACAGACCCTAAACACACACAGCACAGTGCTATGACCAAGGAAAACAGAAAAGGGAAGGTATGGAAGTGAGGAAATACAGATGGGTGCATAGGAAGCTATAAAGAAATGTGTGTCTGTAACAGAACGAGAAGGAGCTTCCACTATAGTAGAAAGGAAGTAGGGACAGGGGCTCTAGAGAGAGGCTTAAGAACACAGACTTATCCTCATAGTAATAGCCATTGTAATTTATAGTTAGGTACTTCCTACATGCTAGATAAGCACTCTTCCGAATGAGCTGTCTCTACGTCTCTAACCCCACCCACTACTCATTTCCTACAGTAAGCCTTTCACATTAAAGTATATACAAACTAGTAGAAACCTAAAGGGAAGGTCAGGTTAGGTTTATTAAATAGTCATTATCAAGTCTAAAAGCTTGAAACTATAAAGAGTTAAAAAAGGTGTTTGTCTATGAAAATCTTTTATGTGGTAAAATGGAGCATGAGCAGAGTAGCTTTGGCCGCTTTTCAAGTTTAAAGATCATTTGACTGCAGCTGGGAAAATGCATTTGAGAGATGACAGGAGATGGCCTGGAGATGAATTCGAAGGTAATGTCTGTGGTTACAGTGATAAAGAATATAAACAAATAGAATGCATGGGTCTTGAAGACTGGTTGGATGTAATGAGACATGAAACATCTAAAAATATAGATGTTCATTTATCTTAACCAACACTTATTTAACATGGGCTAAATATGGAGAATATGAAACCTAAAAGCTGCTGAGCTCATTCTAGTAACAGCCAAATTTACTTACCAGTGAGGACTCTGTGTGTGGTGCCTCCCCTCCTGGGCTTTGGGTTCCTGGTGTAGCAATGTACCCTACCACTGTGCCTTTCCAGATGGCTGGATAGATTATCAGGTGTAATGTTTCCTAGCACAGGACATGGTACAGAGGAAAGCCTTGATGTGTCTGGGCTTTCATCTTCTCCATCCTTCCATCTGTCACCAGTGTAGGCCCACGGAAAATTCCTGGCTCGCCCTACAGCAGTGATCCCAAGCATGCCTGCCACTCCCAACTGCTCAGAAAACTGTTTTGAATATAGATCTCTTGAGCCCTACTCTCAAAGACTAATTTTTCTGGTTTGGGGAACTGTGTTTATAACAAAATACATGAGAGATCCTGATTCTCAGCTGGAGTTGGAGCCCAGTTCCCTAGAAGGCATAAGAGATGGTGAGGGGGACCTAATGAAAGAGTCTGTTAGTCAGACTTAAAAGGAATATACATTATATTCTCTGCAAGTGTAGCCCAGGGAAGGCCTGGTCAACTCCCAGAATGCATTAGGTCAGCCTTGACAGATGAGCTAGCAAAGTCAAGAAATGGCCTCTGCCTGTCAGAATGGAACTAGAGGAAGGAAAAACAAAGCGTAGGCCGGGTTAAGTAAGGGAAGGTCCTTAAAATGCTACCATAAGGAGTTTGGGCTTCATCACACAAGCAATGGAGGCTCATCAAAGGTTTCTAAGCAGGCTGGTAACCTGCTAAGAGCTTGTCTTAGTAACCCAGTGAGGTGATGTTGGCAGCAGGGTTGAAAATACACTCTACAGAATGAGGGATTGTCTTCGCTAAAACTGTGATTATCCAAACAGCTTTATTTGGAAAATAAAGAGTTCAGTGATCCTGAACTCTGGCCAAGGCAAGTGGAAGTACAAATAAGGGAGCTAAGTCACAGAGGCAAGGATCCCAGAGTAGCCATTTACTTCTGGTAAACAGCTTCAAACTCGCAGGTTTCCTTGCAAAATTAATTAGCACTTTCCTTTTAATAAGACCTTACATTATACCAATTTAGAGGTGAGATCAGATGACACCCCTCAAAAAAAAACCTAAGTTATTTTTACACCTAGCATTGTTGATACTGAGGAAAGTATACCGAGAAAGATTCTTTTTCATTTGGAACAGCTGAAAAACATCATTCCATGTTAGCGACAGAAAAACTAAAAGTAGCGAGTGTCCCTTTCCACAAAGTAATTTAGCTGCAAGATTTCAGAGCAGTGTACAAGCTCCCAGGGATATTTTGGGGCAAAGGAGCTTAAATGTATGTACCCAGGCAAGGAGATGCAATAGCACCCACAGGCTGCTCCATTGCTGGAGACATCACTGTCTGTGGGAGACAGGCGGGAGACACTGGTTAGGAAAGATTTACTGTCCTGAGGTGACAGAAGAGATGGGCAGTACCCAGTCAGCTGGGTAAACCAGAGGATCATTTATAATACAACACTGGGCAACCCCACCCCCACCCTAAACAACATAATAAAGTGAAGACCAGGCACAGGGCCAGGCCTTCAAACAAGACCTTGACAAGGACAAGAAGGGGTACTTTAGGAAGGAGCCTGAGTAGATTCCATTAGCTCTGACTTACACAATACTCTCTTTGAATATGTAGACTGTAAAGAAGAAAATGGGATTGTATCATTAACACAAGACTCTTGCAACATCTTTGGCTATAATGAGCTTTCTTCTAAAATAATAAATTACTTGCATGTTTGTGGCAAAAAAAAAAAATAAAAATCAGGAAAGGGAAAAGTATATGAATGCCCTACAGGCTCTACAGGCTGCCAGTGGTTGACTTTATAAAGATTGCCTAACATTCATCATGCATACTCAAAAAGATAGGCAAGTGGTTTTTCAAAACCTGAGATTATGTCCATTCTTTTTTTTTTTTTTTTTTTTTTTTTTTT
>BDUI01000146.1:68351-78873 GCA_002335545.1 Apodemus speciosus
GAACTCACTCTTTAAACCAGGGATTATGTCCATTCTTATAGCCTATTCTGTTTTAATTTGTTGTAGCCATATTAGAATCAAAGGAGTCAGATCTGCTTTTTGTCACTGTTGAGTAAAGTACATATAGATGTGGGTTATTTGGTTGCTATTCCTTTTATTTTTATTTATTTATTTTTGGGAATGTCTCTGTATCTGACTCAGAACTCAAGAGTCCTCCTGCCTCGCCCCCCCACCCTCGTGCTAGGATTATCAGCAGCTACAACTGGCTCTCTTCTCCCTTGTTTCTTGTCTTTTGGCTTTTCTCTCCCTTTCCTTTCCCTTCCAAGTCCAGGCTAATCCTGAACTCTTGGGTTCAAGTGTAATTCTGACTCCCAAGTGCTAGGATTAGAGATGTAGGCCACCATGTCCATTTTACAAAGAGCCTGGGGTATAACCCAGGGCTTTGAGCATGCTAGACACTCTACTAACTAAGCTACATCTCCAGACCATACTATCTTTTTTCAAAAAATAAACTCCTTTTAATACAGTTTTTTTAAAAATGTACAGATGTGGATGCAGGAAGGAGGACTGCCTCAGGTATCTTTAAGAACCTCCCTCTTTTTGTTTGAGATGAGGCCTCTCATTGGCCTGGAGCTTCAATAAGTAGCAAGGTTAACTGGCCAGCCAGTAATGGGGATCCTCCTGTCTCTGCCTCCCATTACTAGGATACAGTAGGCACCACCAAGCTGTTTTTTATGTGGGTTTTGGAGATCTAAACTCAGCTCATATTATAAGTTAAACACTTTACAAACTGAGCCATCTCCCAAGCCCTTCTTACTTTCAAATAAAATTAAAATTTAATAAAAGTTTTTTATTTGTTTTAATTAAATTTATTAATCTTAATAAAAATTACAATATATAAATTTCTTAAGCATGTTCCACTTTAATAAAATTTACAAGCAATTCTTTGAATGGATTCTGTAACTGTAGACATGTCACTCATAAGAAAGAGTTTCATGCACCACTGCCCCCAAAGAACATTTCATATTTCATTAAATGAATCTCCAACAGACCCTCCAGTTTTCTCCACTTTGAGCAACACTCCAGTAAGCACCATCATACACGTTTTTTATGTGTTTGTTCAATGTCTGCTGAAGATGAAATCTAAGACAAGGCAACTCCTGGCCAGAAAAATCTTCCTTATAAGGAAGTTATTGGCTTTGCCTGCCCAGTGTCCAGCCCTACCTTCCCCCATCACAAAAATGTAATGGGAATCGAGGAAGGAATTTCCTGGCTTTCAATCATCTTCCATGAAAGCAGGGGTCACCCCATCCTTAGGCAGTGATGTAATCCTGGCTGGTCAAAGAAGTACTACATCCTCTCTGTAGAAGGCACAGAGGTTCATGGTGCCTGAGATTGGCTAGGAGATGGCTCATGACCAGATGAGTCCAAGAATGTTAGATCTATGAGAAAGGAGGAATGAGAATTTGAGAGAAAATTGTTGAGTTAAGTCAGTCTTCAGGCAAAATGTGTATTAATACTGGCAAGCAAGGAGGCAACACAATAGACAGGAGTCTAAAGTAAATGGTTTCAGTCCTGCCAGAAAAAGTGAGGTGTATTCCCAAGCAGACTTAGTTCATATATGACCTATGTTGCATAACAGAGGTGAGGGACCTACATGGCTTAGACTTTGTGATGAAGGATATATTTTCTTTCAGCAARGTTCTTGGCCAATGTGTGACCTAGAAGACATTAGAGTTGTCAGTCTCTCCCCTTACACCACGTTCTGGTATGACGCAAGATGGGATGAGTATGATTTTGGTATGCTTTCAAACCTTCTCTGTTTAGGCCCCAAAGGACCTGTGTACTCTAACCAGGGAAAGCCAGGGTCTGGGCTTGGGCTGGAACCATAAGATAAAAGAGAGATCGCTGTCTTCTGAATCTGCCCACAGATGGAGGTGCAGTCAGTATATATGAGCCTTTGGGGGATGCTTCTCAATCAAATTGCCACAGTTGCTCCTCTGTATTCCACTGTCCCATGCTATACACAAAAGTTAAATACCCTGAGTCCAACATTACTTTGTCTCTTTTAACTATCAACTAAGATTTTCGACTTTAGACTCCTATATACTGTGCTGTCCTTTTGCCTGCCAGTATTAATACCCCCTTTGCATGAAGACTGATTAAATCAACAACTTTCTAAATTTCTCATTTTCTTTTCCTGAAGATCTAACATTCTTGGATCATCTGGTTATGGGCTATTTCTCAGGCAAATTCAGCTGGTAAGCTCAGGAAGCTAAGTACCTGAGATGCACTCTAGGCTGGGGCTCTGACCTTCCCTTGGGTACCTCTAAATTAATGCTGAGTGGAAACTCAGAGATGTTACCTAAATTTCATGCTTTGACACCTTGTGAAGTCTTGTAATGGGAAGGACAATGCCAAGAGATTGAATTTGGTATAAAAACTTGATTTTAAAATAAATACAGTTAGTACATTGCTTGTCTGACATGTAGGAAGCTCTGGTTAGGAGCCTCAGAACCACAGAAACCAGGCATGGTGGTGCATGCCTGCAGTCTCAGCACTCAGGAATTGCAGGCAGAAAAATAGAAGTGCAAGGTCATTCTTGGCTGCAGAGGGAACTTGAGACCACCTTGGTCTATATGTGACTCTGTCCAAAAATAAGAATAGTAGTTAGTAGCGATAATAAAACAGAAAAGATTCACACAAAGTGTGGCCAAGTCAGGATTTTCTCCCAAGAATTTTTAGAAAATTAAATTTATAGTATTTTAAAGTAAATATTGAGCAACCAACAGCCAACAGTTAATGTGTGTCTCAGGGTGGAAGAGCAAGCTGGGAGAGTACTTAGCAAATGAAGAGAACTCTACAAATCTGGCTTCTAAGCGCTGCTTGATGGACTGTGACCTAGACTCCAACACAAATAACCAGTTGTTATTTGTAGAGCCTGGGGATTAAATACCATGGCTTTGGAGTCGGGCAACTCTGGAAGCTAATCTCAGTGCTGCCACAAAACAGGCAAGTTAGTTAACCTCTGTCAGCATCAGTTTCCTCATTGTTCTGGTTTGGATAATGAATGTCACCCCACCCCAAAGAACCATGTGTTAAAGGCTCGATCCCCAGCCTGGTGCAATGTGGTGATGGTGTACTCTCTAAGAGGTGGAGCCTAGTTGAAGGTCCTGAGGTCATTAGGGGTGTGCCCCAGGAAACCTGTGAGACCCCTCGCTTTTCTCTTTCTATCTTTCCTCCCTGGGGATTTATTGCTTATTTATTTTATTATTAGTGTGGAGGGTCATAGAGCAGGTACAGGGGCCAGAGAACAAGCTAAGTGTCTGTCTTTTACATAGGTTGTGCGGATCTGAACTCAGGTCCTCATGCTTGCAGGATAAGCTCTTTTACACACTGAGCCATTTCCCAGCCCATATACTATTATTAAGTCTTAAGTGCAACTCTGCTTAGAAGAACCCCACACTAGTTCTTGGTCCTATATACTAGTGCAATACACTTAGAAACTGGTTTTGCATTGATTTTTTTTTAACTTGGTCCTACAAGGTAACTACAAAGGGAATAAAAATCCAGGCATTTCTGCCTTGTATCCCTCTCCTTCAGGCATCTTACCATCTGTGTTTGCAATGTCCTGTTTCACACAGCTAAATGGTACCTAAAGATCTCTAGTCGTTGTCCCAACTTGCAGTCAGCCACTTCAGATTCCAGGAACGACAAGATTGATGCATTTATTTATGGTAAGAGTCCGACAGCAATGCCTAGGGCAGATACCGCTACTATTACCCTACCCCTGAGAAAATGAGGTCAGATAATTTTAGCAACAAAACTAGTTCTGCAGTACACAAAATGTATACTCACAGTGCAGAAGGAGGTGCCCCGGGGGTGCTCTGGGTGACATGGAAGACAGCATATTCACCTGATATGTTGTAGAACTTTAAACAGACCAAAGCTCAGATTTAGAATGGTTTGTGTCAACTAAAATACTGTTTGTAGATAAGCCTAAAGTCTCCTGATTCCCCAGACTGGGGGTTTAGGAGAAAGGGCCAAGTGATTCAGAGACTACCAAATCAACTAGCACTAACATGAACAAGTTCATCTGAATCTGGATTTTATGGTAGCAATTTGCAATAGGGATATTTGAACTGGGTGGCTTGGAACATGCAGGCTATTAAGACACTTCTTCCACCCCCAGCACAGGCACATGTAGAGCCAAGTTTAGAAGCAAATGGTACTTGGTGAGTATAAATTCAGCATAGCTCATATTATATATCCTCCCTCCGGGCCTTTCACTCACACTCCTGGTATTTTGTCATCTCCCAATATCAAAACAGAATGTTTTCCTTAGACATGATCATCATACTTATCTACAGGCAGTTTCCTTTATATCGTGTTGCTTTGTTGTAGACATGCCAAGGTTGCTGTGGTTGACCTTTGTAGAGGAACACATTTTTCTCAACACACAGTCACCTCAGATCTGCAGTTTTGTCATCAGTGTTAACACTGTCTCATTCACTCACTCTGATCCACTTTTAAATTGTGGCCAGCCACCTCCAGAGAGATGGGTATCTAAATTTGTCCCTGAATTTAGTATCCACACTTTTGTAAACCATGAGAAAATTCCATCCGCAGTCATAAAACAGGCCGCCATTCAATCCAGCAAATGCTTATTTCTTAAGGTATTGCAACTAACTAATGGCAGGTATTTGGGGCATGCTTCATGGCCTATATGGTGGGTCCTGTGTTTTGTTCTCTTGACATTTGATTGTTCAGCGGAAGCCTTAACACATCTTTTATTAGTAGGGCATGGATAGAGTGAGTTTAGTCCAGAGGAGGGTTAAGATGGTCCTAAGAGTTGCAGGTGAGTTAGAGGAAGGGAGAATTGGAAACCCACAAATATAGTACTGTTTGTGCTGTGAATCTCAATCATGTATGTTGTGATTTTCCAAGATCGTTAATTGAAAGGGCAGCAGTCCCAGAGACTCAAGCTTCACCATGTGAGCCTCTATCATTCAGCACCCAGCGTCTGCCAAATATGCTGACATTTTAGAGGCTTCTTAAAACACCCACCCCCTGCCCTGAGTCTAAAGGATCAGATCTGAACACACGGGTGGCTGTGCACATCTAAGCCCACTACAAGGGGGCTTTTGATTTTGTGGTGTTTGTGTGTATATGTGTGTCTGTGGCTGTGTGTGGCTGTGTGTGTGCATATATGTCTGTGTGCATGTGTCTGTGTATATATGTATGCATCTATGTATGTGCCTCTGTGTGTGCCTGTGTGTCTGTCTGTGTGTGTATCTATGTCTGTGTATGTGTCTGTGTATGTGTCTGCATGTATGTCTGTGTTTCTGTGTGTCTATGTGTATATCTGTGGGTTTGTGTGAGTCTGTGTGTCTCAGACTGTCTGACTGTGTGTATAGTATGTTTGTGTATTTGGGTGTGTGTCTGGGTATGTGTCTATGTGTGTCTGTGTGTATGTCTGTGTCTGTGTGTGTATATGTGTCTGTGTATATATGTGTCTGTGTGTGTCTATATGTATATGCCTGTGTATGTTTGTCTGTCTGTCTGTGTATATGTGTATCTGTGTCTGTGTGTCTCTCTATGTGTGTATGTGTGTACATATGCATATGAATGTATATATATTCATGCTCATTTATGTATGTGTATGACATGTAGAGGATGTCAGAGATTGATGTCTGGTATCTTCTTCAATTACTCTTCACATTACTTACTGACTCAGAATTTTACTGAGCCTAGAGCTTACTGATTAAGCTAGACTGGCTGGCTAGCAGGTTCCTTGAATCCTCCTGTCTCTATCTTCCTTGCACTGGGGTTATAGGTGTATACCTCTCTGCCTAGATTTTTTTAAATGTCTCTGTGGATCTAAATTCAGTCCTCACAAGCAGGCACTTTACCAACTGAGCCATCTCCCCCCCCCCACCTCCAATTCAATTTCTCTCCCACATACCCCATGAATGGCTCAGCCAAGGTTCAGTCACAGAACCAATGAAGCTTGGGGACATCTACTCAGAAGAAGAAATTGTGTCAGATGACAGAGGGTACCATCTGTTGTTTCTGGGTAGACAGCATTGTTTTACTTTCCCGATGGTTCTTTATGTCTGCTAACACCATGCCTCCTGTCCCCTCTTCTTACAAAAGGACCTTCCCAACCCTCAATGACCCTTTTTGAAAATTGTAGTTTAACATGGCTGGAGAGATGGCTCAGTGGCTGAGTACCTGCTGATCTTCCAGAGGAGCTGAATTCAGTTCCCGGCACCCATATTGGGGTGGATCTCAACCACCTGTAACTCTAGATCCAAGGAATCTATGTCCTCTTCTGGCCTCCATGGGCACCTTCACATACACACAGACACATAATTAAAAATAAAAATGAATCTTTTAAAAATTTATGTAATATGCATCATATGAAATTTATCATTTAAAACACCATACAGAATTTATCGTACAGAAATGCAGGACGTATCATTCACTGGCTCAATACCCTTTCCCAGGGGACATTCAAGTCTTTCTTATATTGCTCTAATTTTAGTACAAATTCTTCCGAAGCATCTGCCCTCTTTTGCTGATGAGCTGGTGCATCCTTTACCTCCAAAGTCATTTATTCAGAGAACCCTTCCAAACCCAGGATCTAGCACTCCATCATGCCTGCCACCAGCCTGACATTAGCATGTGATGTGGCTGTTTCCCAAGTATCTGTCACTCTCACTTGGACTGTGAGCTCCACAAGGGCAGCAGCCAGAACCAAGAGCAGTGATTCTCATCCTTTGATCCTTTAGTACAGCTCTCCATGCTCTGCTAAAATTATTTCAATGCTACTCTACAACTGCAATTTTGCTAATGTTATGAATTGTAATGTAAATATATGATTGCAGGATTTCTGATATATGACCCCCAAGTGGTTGGGACCCCCAGGTTAAGAACTGCTGGCCTAGAGGAATGTAGGACGCATGGTGAAATCCCAGTATACCCTCATTCTAATCGGAATTAGATGAAGAATGAATAAAAAAATGCAGTTCTGCCTTCAGTCACCTATAGGAAATCGCTTGATTCTATGTTGGCTTGAATCCCTGCCCATCACCTCTGGGAAAACTAAAGCCAATGGTGAAGTGTCTTTTTTCTCTTTTCTCAAGCACAAAATCTACTTCTCCATAAGCATTAAATTTTACTTAATCTCTCACCAAAAGCAAATTGCCTATTCAACTATAAATAATACATTCCCCTTTGAGTTTATTCTTCTAAGGTTTCAATCTACTGAACCTAAGAACAAACTGCCCAAGCATTTTGTTCTGTCTGTAAACTAATGTAAAGTGAAATTTCATTTGCACAAGTTGGTCTGCCTGACCCTACCACATCTGCAGGAAGAGGCCCTGTTTGGAGCTAATGGTGGAGTCTGAAGATGGAGTTCCCTAGAAACTGAGTGTATCTGAATCTGCCACAGTCAAGGAGATACTCAGTCACACCTGACTCCAGGGTGCCCTAGCTTTAAAGCCAGACAGGACTGACCTAGAGTCTGAGGTGATTAGACTGAGATGTCCCTCATATCCTTAGGCATTTGAATAGTCTCCAGTTGGTGATGATGTTTGGGAAGGCTTAGAAGATGGTAGCCTTAATGGAAGTAGTATGTCACTGTAGGTGAGCTTTGAGAACACTAATTTGAGTGTACTCTCTCTGCTTCCTGCATTCCTTTTGAGATGTGAACCCTCAGCTTCTGCTCTAGCCACCACAATGCTACTAGCTGCCACACTTCATAATGGTAATCAACTCCTATCTGGAGTCATAAATCCAAAACAAACTTGTCCTTTATAGTTATACTGTTTTATCACAGCAATAGAAAAAGTAACTAGTACAGACTCCAATCCTAATTC
Source organism: Apodemus speciosus (assembly GCA_002335545.1). Taxonomy (NCBI): domain Eukaryota; kingdom Metazoa; phylum Chordata; class Mammalia; order Rodentia; family Muridae; genus Apodemus; species Apodemus speciosus. Next base: position 76,235 of record BDUI01000146.1, read on the forward strand.
AACATGAAAGCTGATATTTAAATGACCTTTTAACCAGGAGGCACCATTCATAATACTACAGATTAACATCAGCATCAACAGCACCCCAATTCTCCAGATGAAGAAGAAACAAAACATTGACCAAGCAGTCAATGGGGCCAGTCAGGACCAGGCCAAATTTAGCATCTATCCTTGGTACTCATAATTGTCAATCTTAACTGTCAACTTGATAGGATCTAGAGTCACCCTGGAGACAGGCTCTGAACATTTATGTATTGAGACTCTAGACTGGATCCATAAGGGTAGAAATGCCCACCCTAAGTGTGGGTAGCACTGTTCCATAGACGGAGGAGCTAAACTGAATAAGTAGAAAATGAGTTGAACACCAGTATTCATCTCTCTGCTTCCTGACTATGGATAAGACGTGACCAGTTTGCCTCATGTTCCCCTTCCCTGTTTTCCTGCCATGATGTTCTGTACCTTCAGACTGTGAGCCAAAGCAAACCTTTCCTCTAGTTGCTTTTATCAGACATGTGGCCACGTAAACAAAGTAGCTGGCACAACGCCAAAACCTCTGTTCCACTTTACCAAGCGCAGCAATCCACCCATGCAGTTTTGGAGGCAGCCTCCCTTATGATGGCACCATGGACACGATATAAACAAAGACCTTCTTTGTTCATTTTGCACCATGTACAAAGCCATAGAAGTGGGAAGACCCACGGCCTGTGGCTGCAAGATCCTGGCAGATTTGACCATCTAAGCTGTATGTTAACTTTGTAGCTGTCTGAGAAGTGGCCTCTCATGAAGACCAAGAGAGCCTGGTAACACAAAAAAATGCACTGTGAGCCATGCCATGAACAGGGCTAAGTGTCTGGTGTAGGTCCCATCTCCAAACATTAACCTGCCCTCACTTTCTACAAGTTTCTCTTGATTATCAGGGGCAAAGCCAGGGTTGGAAGCCCTCTGCCTCCAAGTATAGCCTCTGACAGATCCCCCAGGACTCTTCCAAACCCTGTCTGTCCCCACCCTTTTCACAGAGAATGTGATGAAGAACACACTAATCTCCTGGATCAAAGGTAGGAACAGAATGAAGTGCAAAAGGCTCCGGCTGCAGGATCAGCGCGTGCTGAGATAACTCCTCTGCCTCTTGGCCCAGGAAGTGATGAAAGACCCAGAGACGCCTGCTGTGAGGTCACCATCGAAACCTCTGCCCACCTGTCCTTCACCATCACAGTGCCCAGCTACTTCCCCACTGAGCCAAGGGCTCCAGTGACCAGGTCATCCCACAGTCCCGTGTTTCCATCTCTCCGCTGGATTCCCAGTTTTGTATTTTCAGATCTGCCTTTCATCACCTCTGCCACAGTTTCCCTCTCACACTGCTAGCCTGTGACCCTCACCTCCTCTTTCCTTTGACACAGCTTATTCATTTCCATGTCCACTATATAAACTGCCCCCTGGAGCAGAAGACAGAACTCAACTTTATTTACACACCATTCCCTAAACCTTGGGACCCACCTCCTTGTAGGTAAAATGTATTTATTTAAAAAAATAATAATCTTACTGGAAGTGCCAATGATGTAGTTCATTTGACAGAGTGCTTGCTTAACATGTGCAAACCCTGGGCTTAATCTCAAGCATTGCCTAAACTGAGGCATGGTGGAACACACCCACAATCCCAGCACTTGGGAAATAGATGAAGAAGGATCAGAAACTGAAAGTTGTCCTCAGCAACATAATGAGTCCAAGAATAGCCTAGGTTATGTGAGACTGTCAGAAAGGAAGGAAGAAATGTGGGAATGGGGCAGGTTGGCAAGTAAGCTGTTGTTCTTTAAATTGACACAGTGTCTCAGATTATAAATCACTTAAAGCTGGTCAAGGGGTGGGATCTTATGTTTTGTGAGCCAGGCATGGTGGTGCACACCTTTAATCCCAAGTCCACGGAAGGCAGAAGCAGATGGATCTCTGAGTTCAAGGTCAGCCTGATCTATAGATCTTTCCAGGACAACCAGGGCTACACAAAGAAACTCTGTCTCAAAAAACAACAGCAGCAACAACAAAACAAAAAGAATTCAATAAAATAAAAGAAACATTTTTTACTGAAAACAAAACAAAAAATTGAATAAAAATTTTAAAAATTATTGCATTTATTATCCCACATTAGTTTCTACTCTGACCTCTAAAAGAAAAGTATGTCTCCCTACACAAAAGCTTCTGATTTTGGATTCTATTAAATTAATGGATTTGTTGCCAGATCTTATCTTTGTGAGCTGAAGAATGGTTACCTCTTGTGTCTGTACCTTATTTGCTAGCTTTTCCCCATTAGAGTGCGGTTTTATCATAATGGCTTTACAAGGGGACACAGTGTGTGTGACAATATCAGGGACATACTGTGGGTGCTGAAGAGCAGCTCAGTGGCTGAGAGAACTTGTTGAGTTTGGATGCTAGCACCCATGTGACAAGTAAGGTGTGGTCCCTCAAATGCCTGTGACACTGGTGCTGTTAGAAGCCAAGACAGGATCACCATGACTTCTCTCAGCGCAGCTAAAATGCAAGCTCACGGGAAACAAGGCAGAGAGCAAAAGAAGAGGATGCCCAACATCCTCTCCCAAAACACACACACACACACACACACACACACACACACACACACACACACACAC